>SJYO01049755.1:58528262-58590244 GCA_006410555.1 Capra ibex | reverse complement strand
GAGCTGAAGACTGCCCCTGGTGTCCCTGGGCGAGATTACCGGAGTCCTTTCCGGTCAGGGGAACGATCAACGAGCCCCGGAGAGCCCTAATGAGAGGGCAGCTACGGCCCCGGATTCTGGAACACACCTCAGCCACGGCTTTGGACTCCTAAGGAGAGGTCACGACTGTACCTAGAACCCCATGAAGACCTCAGAGGGGTCTCCTCAGTCAGGAGCTGAGCACACCCCCGTACGTGCACGCGAAAGGAGGGCTCGACCTCGTCGTCACAGTGCGAAGGGAAGCGCACCTAGTTCCCTAGACACCGAAAGGGAAATCCGAAAGGGTGCTCCGAAAGGGTGTCCCGACAGGGTGCACAGTGGCATCACACTCAGCTAGGAGCCGAACTTTCAGCTCCATCACGTCCCTTTTGTCCAAAGGGACCTTACCTGACTCTATAGACCCCCTGAGACCCTTACCACCGTACTAGGACCTCAAGGAGAGCGGAAATGACACCTCTCGCGGTGGGGAACTCTACGCTGCCCTTACGGCCCTAAAGAAAGGGCTGGTGCGTCCCTTTCCAAGGGAGGAGAGCTCGATACTCCGCCTTTGTCCCGAGGAGACCTACACCCGTCCTGAGATCACGAAGGTGAGCTCACCCCAGCCCATACAGCCCCTTGAAGAACTCAACGTCGTTCCCTCACGTCCTGGGAAACCTTCAAGGTCTCCAATCCACACTAATAGGAGCTCTGCGGAGTCGCCTTTACCCGGAGTAGAGCGGACCTCCCCTCTTGGAGGACCTAAAAGAGCTCAACGCCGTCCACGAGAGCTGAATGCTGCCCCTAGCGTCCCTGGGCGAGAACACCGGAGTCCTTTCCGGTCTGGGGTACACTCAACGAGCCCCCGGAGAACCCTAAGGAGAGGCCAGCTACGGCCCCGGATTCAAGATCACACCTCACCAACGGCCTTGAACTCCTAAGACGAGGTCAGACTGTACCTAGAACCCCATGAAGACCTCAGAGGGGTCACCTGTGTCAGGAGCAGAGCTCACCCCCGTACGTGCACGCGAAAGGATGACTCGAAATCGTCATCACAGTGCGAAGGGAAGCGCACCTAGTTCCCTAGACACTGAAAGGGAGCTCCGAAAATGTGCTCCGAAAGGGTGCTCCGAAAGGGTGNGAGGTTCGATCTTGGGACCTCCCCCATCGGTAAGGAAAGAGGGTCCCCTAGAAGAGTTCGGTCCCCAACTTAGGTAGAGGACGTAATGTTCACCTGAGAAATGGTAGACTTGGTGATCTTTCACTTTCACTTGAGCGAGTCAACACAGGTTGAGAAACGCTGGGGTACCTGACATCGGATGGTCCGAGGAGACAGGCACCCTAAAAGGTCCGTTATCATGACCTCACCTAACGGTAAAGGAAGAGGTCCCCTAGAAGGGCTGGGTCCCTAGGTTGGGTCCAGAGGGCGTAACATCTGTCTGCAAAATGGTAGATTCGGTTGTCCTCTCAGGAAACTTGGTGATTTCTTCGGGACTTTAACAGGATTAGTTGTGCGCTCAGTAATCATTGTCATTACACTTGTCACGGGGGATCTCCACACGTCATTCACCTGTTCATCCAGACATGAGTCACCCCGACGACCCATCGGTAACCTCTCTACGAGACTGGGATTCCTCCAGGGAGATCCCGAGGAGGAGGTGTTGGTTACCTTATCGAGACGACGACGGTTCCATCTCGACCGTTACTCTCGGTTATGGTACGGTCGTTTTTATCCTTAATTGTAATTGCTTTTAATCTCGATTGTAAATGATTTCTGAGTCATTATAAGGTCTTTGACACGATTTGTAAGGATTAAAGTAAGTCAGGAGTGTCGTAAGATATTCAGTCTCAGTACCCGACTTAAAACAGGGAGGGTTTAAGCATACAACTTCAGAGTTGGAGGTCTTGGAGTCTTACACTGTTATAAACCGATATCCTGGAAATTGCCCACTAATTTGACTTTTCTCCGGTAATCCCACCTAAGTTTAGAGTATGCTGACTTCAGGAACACTCTTCCCCTCTAATCCTGTGCCTGTCCGTGTCTCCCTTTTGGTGTCTCTGTGATCCCCTTCTGTCGTGGATACTCGATTTCTCTCTCCCGAGTCCCCTCATGAGCCAGTTGTGGAACTAAAATTTGAATGTCGGAGGTTTCAGTATTCTTTTAGTCAAGTCAGTCAGGTCAAGTCAGTGAGTCAGCACAGGTTGAGAAACGTTGGGGTACTCGACATCGTGTGGTCCGGAAGGACAGGTAGTGGTTGAGGACCTCAAATGGGTTTGAGTACAGGTAACTCAGCCACTACGGTAGGTTGGTAGAGTAGGAGACAACAGGGGAAGAGGAGGACGGAAGTTAGAGAGGGCCGTAGTCCCAGAAAAGGTCACTCAACCAAGAAGTGGAGTCCACCGGTTTCATAACCTCAAAGTCGAAGTCGTAGTCAGGAAGGTTATTTATAAGTCCTGACTAAAGGAAATCCAAACTGACCAACCTAGAGGCACGTCAGGTTCCCTGAGAGTTCTCAGAGGAGGTTGTGATGTCAAGTTTTCGTAGTTAAGAAGTCGAGAGTCGAAAGAAATATGAGGTTGAGAGTGTAGGTATGTACTGATTACCTTTTTAGTATCGGAACTCATCCGCTTGGAATCAACCGTTTCTTTACAGAGGCGAAAAATTATACGACAGATCCAACCAGCATTGAAAGGAAGGTTCCTCATTCTCAGAAAATTAAAGTGCCGACGATACCATGAAACAATACCGTAAGGATTTTCCGAGTATACCCATCTGTGATGAAAAGGGTAGAATGGTTATGTGTTCGACTCAGAGTCCCTCCAATGTATTAGACAGGTTCTAGTGTGTCACTTCTCCCTCTTTACCCCAACCTTGAGAGAAGACAGACTAAGGTTCGCGTACACGAATCGGTGACATGACCCGTCTAAAAAGAAGAAACTAAGAAAAAACCCGGAACGTTTCTACGTAAAAAATTGACGTAGAGACGTTCAACTCGCACAGCCCCCTCCCACCACCGTGGTTCGGGTGGGGTACGAGTACACGAGAATGGGACCCGTCTCGGACGTTTTGGACGGGTCACCCGAGAGACGAGGAGACCCGGGACGGGGACGTCGACGTCGTTCGATTTCCTCAACAGATACGTACGATAAAACAAGAGATGTACAGAACCAGAAACCTCCGTCACTGGAAACCTCTTTCTTTCTTTTTACGTTTCATAAGGTTTTTGTCACTCAATAGACTTTTCAGTTGAGATCTGGTCCCCTGTCGTTCGAAATACACACTTCTCAGTTTATCATTTATAAAGTCCGAAACGGACACCGTAACAGAGGTACCATTGATGAGTTGAAACGGAGTCATTGAACTTCGATCTTGTATCTGTCATACATTTACTTCCTCGTACCAACACAAGGTTATTTTGAAATAAATATCTATGATTTTAAACTTAAGACGTAGTAAAAGGGGACAGGACTTTTTCAATAAGAAAAAAAGACGGATTTTTACATTTGCGGTAGGAATCGACCACCCGGCCTATAGCGGACACCCACCATCAAACGTTCGGAAACCCTGTCTATTAAAATAACTTGTAAAACCCCTTCGTTACAATCCGACGATCTCGATCCTCCCGGACCCCGGATTCCGTCACGAGAAGACTAAATACTTACCCCTGCGACTCCGAGTCGCTCACTTCATTGAAGTCCTGGGACTCAAGGACCCCGTGCACCGAGGTAGTGGTCCGAGGTCCGGATTCGAGAGACGGGAAGGACTCCTGTAGGGGTACTCTCTTTGTCACAAAGAAAGGTTTTCTACGAGGTCGGGGTCCCAGACGAGAGAGTCCAACCGTTTAAAAGTTCTGGTTAACTTTTGCGATACTCAATCTTGTCTTGCTACAAATCTTGACACCCTCCGTACGTCACTACCGACACTCGACCAAGCACTACCATTGTGGAACGAGTGAGATCTATTTGAGAGTCGGGTACGACTCCCGAGACGTGTCGTGAGACACCCATAGTGACGTAGTAGAGATACTTAGAAGTTGGGTCCTCCCCTCACGATAATAACACAGGTAAAATGTCTATTCCACTAGTTTTGAGTCTCTCTAACTAAGTATAGTGGTTTCTGTGTGTCGATCGTTCACCGTTGGAGTCCGGAGGTCGAGTCCGGACTCACCGAAATAGTGATCCACCAGTCACCACTGCACTCTTCACCGAGGGACGGGAACAACTGACGAGGGGGTGGGCGTTCCTGAACCATTCTGTCGGTGGGACTGACACCCCGACTGTGTCCCCTCACGTAAAGACCACATAAGTGTCCTTATAAAGAACCTCTACCACCTATGTCTCTCGGGACAGTGGTTTTACGAGGAACTCCGTTCTCTTTCGGAATAAAAAGACAGTGGTCTTTGAGTCCACTGTAGGAGTGGTGGGAGGAGACAAGACAGGTCTAGTGAAATTTTAACAAAGACTGTTTGTCAATATAGTATTTTCTGTCCGTATGTTCCTACAGACGACGACTCAACATATCATTCACCATTGTACTTTGATTAGCTCTCCAGTTTTATTCTCGAGTTAAATTATATACTACCAGATAGTTTTATTTTCTTGTAGCGTGTCGACAATTTTACTGTGATTTGTTATAAAGATAAATAACGGGACCTCACTACTAATGACATCTAATGTTCTATTTTGTCTAATGTTTTAGTACACATACCTTGCCAGAGAAAAGTCACTTTTTTCATACATACACCCGATATTCACGGACCTTTTTATAGACGTTAAAATATGTCGTTTTATACTTATAACAATCGAGTTCCAACAAATCATTGAGAAATAAGTAAGTGGGTTGATTGTAAATAAGTCATGGATGATAGTGACCGTTCGTGAACTCATACCTAGTAAAATTTTTTTTTTATAAAGTTTCAGTCCAAATTTCGTCCGTTTCCCTCGTAATGTAAGTATGTACAGCGAATTATCAGTTTAATTGGGACATTCCTTTTTTTTTAACGCGTACACACAAACACACACACACACACGCTCGTGTCTTTTGGTCAGATCTCTCTCTGATGGACCGAACTCGAGTGTGTGATTCTCCACTTGTCCCAGGAAACTTGTCCCAGGACCGTCAAGATCTTGGGTCTCCTAAGGGTGACAAGGTCAGGTGCGGTTCCTCGTGATGCACTCCTCTGCCCGTCGGGACTCGACGAGGCAGATCCTGAGACGCAGGTAGTCCTGGGCGGACCGTAACGGACGGAGAAAGGTCGAGTCGTTCAGGGATACCTGGCTTGAGGATCTTCTCGAAGGTCAAAGGGACACCGCTGGTCGGTCGAAGTCTCACAGTCACTGATAGAGGTCCGGTTTGTTCCCTAGTCCCACTCCACCCCTCTTCGTCTACCTCTGCGGATCTCATGTTCTATTTGGTCTTCTGGAGAGTGGTCATGACGGGGGGGGGGTGGAAGAAGGGGTCGAGTTACGGTCCATCGTCAATACGAGTGGACCGTAACTCGACTCGAATTCTACTGAAGGGACTCTGGACCCGACGTGATGGGTCTGTGAACTTGAATCACCTAGTACGAGAGGAAAGGATTGTCGGGAGGATCCACTATAAGAAAGAGATTTCGGGGACCCACTCTCGGACCGGGTATCACTCGAGGTTTACGTGCCGGGAATACTACCCGTCGAAGGCTGGAGCAGGAGGGGAGACCGGACCCCGCGGCGAAGTATACGAATCGGTAACGAAATGACAGTGTCGTGAAGGTAAGTAAGTAACTTGTCTGCCAAAAGTTCGTGGCTTATCGTTGGGTGAGGTAACAAGAACGGACCTCTTAGGTCACCTGTCTCCTAGGACCACCGATGTCAGGAACCCCAGCGTTTCTCAGTCTGTGATGAATGATAATCATTCATCGTGGTGCAAAGACCCCGAGAAAGTCCGTGACTCAGGTTACTTGTTTTGTCAGAGTTTGAAGTGAGGAGAGTACCTTGAATCCAAAGTTAACCTCCTCTATCAAAAAGTCGTTTTATTTAAGCATCGACTGGGTCTCGACTTATAATATGACACTAGTCACATTGCCTCTTAATCCTTTCTTCTTGTCCCGTGTTCCTTACACCCACCAAATGTCAAAATTTCTTGACCAAGGAACTTCATTCGTCTTAAAAATAACGATGGGTTATTTCGACACAAATGTGCAAGAAGGCTCAATTAGTATACAGACGAAAAATGTTTGTGTCAGTAGAGGACGGACGAGGGGAGGTCCTAGAGTCAGGGAGAGATTTTCGATCACAACCCCCTCGGGTACCTTCTCCGACCCACCTCTGTGGAAGGGACCGCGGTACAGATCAATTTTGTGACACTGAACCACACAAACCGTAGGACCCACCCAACCCTGCGACGGTTTCGTCGAAACTTCTCAATTTGGTATTCGTGTTCCAGGACTCCGGTGACTCTCCGTCCCAACACAACTTTGAGACCAAACAACCTTCCATTTGGGGAACAGGGACTCAAAGGACAGGTCGACAGGGGATCCTCTCGGGGATGGCGTACCACTCACCCAAGGGAAGGAGGGGTCACCCGAGGGAGGGTGTCCGGGTCGAGAGGGGATCCCACAGAGACGGAGATTATTGTGGGACACGTCTACACCGACGGTGGACTCTCAGAACTGAAACGACACAGGGGACGAAACCGGGTTACGGGTAGACTATTCGACCAAAGCGTCGGTCTGAGACATTGACAAAGATACGGGAAAGAAGAGCCGTAGTGGGAACCTCGAAGAGTAGAGTGTGGACCGAGATCGTCAGAACGTGGACCCTAGACCTTGGATTCGAGTGAGGGACTTCAGGGAGGGGTCCGGAACTGGCCTTGGTAGGGGATTTCGAGGGTCATCAACACCGAGGACCCGAGATATCGTGTCCGAGTTATCAACACCACGCACCACAATTAACGAGGTTCCGTACGCCCTAGAAGGGTCTAGTCCCTAACTTGGACACAGAGGACGTGACTGTCCATCTAAGAAGTGGTGACTCGGTGATCCCTTCGGGGAACAAGAGTATCGTAAATTCGAAGTCTTAGGTCTGAGGTTTCACGGAGGGTTGAGACGACTGAAGATTGGTATCCTTTGACCCATTCCTTGTTTTGGAAAGACAAACAATCAGAATCTTGACCCCATTGCTCTCAGGGAGAATCCCTCCACCCACCTAATTCACTCCATTACCCCATCGTGAATCTCGACCCGGACGACCTATTCGATGCTAATTTCGGATTTCACCCTTCCCTTGACCGTCTAGCAGTCCTATACATATAAGAGAACAGGACCAAGACGGTGAACGACGACACACTGGAACCCGTTCAGAGAACCGGAGAGACTTAAATTTCTACGTTTCAAGAAGTCTTTTCTCCACTTTAATAGGACTGGTTCAGTGGGGGGTGGAGGTGTGTGTGTGTATGTGGTTCGAGAGGTTGTCTTGATATTACGTACTTTATAAGATCATTGGTACAAAAAAAGGGGTTTAAACAAATAAAAATTAACTTCCTTTTAACGAAGTACCATAAAAAACCCGGAGATGGTATGTAGCTGTACTCAGTCGGTATCCATATGTACACAGGGGAGGGAGAACTTGGAGTGAAGGTGGAGGGTGGGGAAGGGTGGGGAGATCCAACAATGTCTCGGGGGTAAAGTCAAGGGACTCAGTATGTCGTTTAAGGGTAACCATTAGCCAAAATGTGTACCATCACATATCCGAAGGTACAAGATCGTTGGTACAAAATTGTTCACTTTTCTTCGTTTACTTTAATTGAGTTTTAATTTTAAAAATAAATTGGGTTATCGGAGTTGTACTAAAGTTGTACATCAATTGTGTTTTTTTTAACTCTAAAAAATATAAGACAAAACGGAAGACTCAGAAACTTTAGACCACACATAAAGTGTGACGCATCTTAAGTAGAGATAAGTCTCCGATTTAAAAGTAGAGTTCATGAACTAGACATAAATCTAAAGTATTTAAGACGTCATCCTTCTTCATCCAAGTGTATGAGTTTAGTAAGGTTTGTGTGAAGTTTGAAAAGGTGATAGACGTAACCCATATAACCGAAAATTTACAAGCAAAATTGTTTAATTTTACTTTAGGTCACTTTTTGAGTTAAGAAGCCAAAGAGACCAGTGTGTTCCCGAGGTTTTGGTGTACTTTTGATAGTATACCCGTCACGTCAGGGTCGTGGAGTGAGTAAGCAAGTGAGTGAGTAAGTAAGCAAGTGAGTAAGTAAGTAAGCAAGTGGTAGGGCAGAGACCCATCTGGGGATGGGGACAGTCGGTCTCGTCGTTGGGGTTCTTCCTCGTCTCTCCCTTTGTACCAGGACAGGATCCCGTTACAGTACCACAGAGCAAAGAGGGGGTGGTCGATGAAGGGAAGGAACATGGAGTCAGAGGGACAGACATTTTACCCGTGTTCCTTCAACGGACAGTTATCAGGGGTTTCCCTGGGGTTGAGGGGTGAGTCGCACTGGCGGGACCCCTTACGAGTGTCAGAAAGCCAGACTGACTCGACCGAAACTTAGAGTTGAGGACGTGTTCAGTGGAGGGAGAAGCTCGAAGTCAAAGGGGGACGACTGGACCGTCCTGATGTCTCTCCTACCGTCCTCCTTCGAGACGTCCTCAGGAATCGCGTCGTTGGGGCGGCGGGTTGGGAGTGGGCGGGCGCACTTACGGGCCCTTCACTCCCACCGTCCTGGTGCCTGTCCTGTCTGGATCGCCAGGGAGGATCCTTTCTTCCTTTGACCTGCCTCGGCGTCACCTCCGTTCGGGACTGACCGCCTCGTCCACGTCACCGCCCGGTGCACAAGGGCGAGTCCCTTCCCGCCGGGGAGGGAGGGACGGGGCCGGAACCTCGGGGTTGGAGGTGCCGGGCCGGGAGAGACCCCTGGTGCGGGAGTGACGCCGGGGCGGGAGGGGCTACTGGTGCGGGGGCCCCGCGCGGGGTGTAGACCGCCTCCTTCGGACCGAGTGCCCCGCGACTCAGTGGAGACCGGAACTCCCTAAGAACCCTCCCCGCACTTCGAGTCGTGCAGGGTAGCGCCTGACTCCGCCCGTCCTGACTCCCCTTCCACCACCGCCAAAGGGCGTCGTCAAGGGGAGGCGACGCCCCGTCGAGGTTGTCCTCTTCTGGGGCTACATCCTCGTGGTCGATTCCCGGGAGAACCCCAAGTCCGCGGGTCTGGGACGGGTCCGGAATGTCCTCTCTCTGGACATTAAAATAGGGCTCCGTCCCCCTCGAAACCACGGTCCGGCCCGGTACGTCGGCGTCCCTGAGACCCGAGCCAGGAAAGAGACACTTTATGTTCAACCGTGTGGACGTTTTACCGGTATCTATTCCAACAAGACGGGACAGGATGCCCGACGATTTTTGTTCACCTCGAGTCTCCCACGTTTCCGGAGGGACTTAAGACTACCTCTCCGACCACCCCGACCCCCACGACACCCTCTCGGAGTCCTCCCTTCCCTGGGTCCAAGAACAACACGTCGAGACGGGCCGAACCAGAAAACCTTCTAAGACCTCCTGGACCCTCCCAGAATGGATAGGGGGTGGAGAGAATCAAACGGAGAGACAACTTACCCGTATCAGGTAGAAGAAGGATGACGATTCACACAGGAGTTCTACTTTACTACACCTCCCACCCTCCACCTTCCCCCGAACGGGTCCCTGGAGTGACCGAGAAAAAAGTGAACCGTTTTACGAACAGCGACAATCTCGGTGGAACAAATAAACCCAAAACAAACAGAGGGGGAGATCTGAGACGAGACCCACCCGACCTCTGAAGGACCGAAACGAAGGGTAATACAGGGGTCAAGAATTAATCGGGAGTCTTTACAAACAATTTACTGACTTTCCGTCACTCACTGTCTCCCGTACGACTCTCATCCACGGACCAACCCAGTGTCACTCTCGTCCTCCTCCAAGACTTGAAGTAACTAAATAAGGGACCAAGACCACGGTTTTTGAGTCGGAGACACGTGGTCCCAGTTTAGTTTCGAACCTCTGTCCCAAATCCCACTTCATCTTTTCTTTTCGAAATAACGACAGGGTCTGTTTGCCCCTGGGTCACCCGATACGGGACTTTTTGATACTCAGGGTTGGGTCCCCCTAAACCATTCCTCAAAATATCGTTACCAGGTTTGCACCTCACGACTATTCTTGGTCACATAGACCTTCCGGATCTCAGGAAGTGAGGACTACTCGAAGAATTCCAATAGTTTGACACTGGAAGAGAGACCTTGTAGAAGGTAAACCACTCCCAAACTCACGACGTCTTCTCGAGTTTCTATGACCATACAAATAGGGTTTGACACCACGACCTCTTCTGAGAACTCTAAGGGACCCTGACGTTCCTCTAGTTTGGTCAGGTAGGATTTCCTTTAGTTCGGACTTATAAGTAATCTTCCTGACTGCGACTTCGACTTCGAGGTTATGAACCCGGAGAACAAACCTTTTCTGGGACTACGACCCTTTCTAACTCCCGTCCTCCTCTTCCCCCGTTTCTACTCTACCAACCTACCGTAGTAACTAAGTTACCTGTACTCAAACTCGTTTGAGGTCCTCTACCACTTCCTTCCCTTTGGACCGCACGACGTCAAGTACTCCAACATTTCTCAGTCTGTGCTGACTCGGTGACTTGTTGTTAGAGAACTCCCCCTTGGGCCTGGGACGGGGTTCAGACGTGATAACAAAGATCTGACAAGGAGGGGAAAGAGACGGAGAAGAGGGTAGGGACTAATCGTTGACAAACTTTCCGAGACACGGGTTCTCGGGGTGTCCCAGGTCGATCCAAAGTCGTCTTTCTCTCGAGGGTGGAACACGGGGCTCAAGACGGAGGTAGTAAAGTGAATTGGGAGGTTTCAGGGAGATTGAATCCACAAGGACCAGGGTAAAGTTCCACCTCCTTTAGTTCTGAGTCGACCCGTATCATTGAACGAGTGTCAGTGTGTCGGACAACCACAGTTGCGGCCGAAGTCTGAGACCAGACCGGACTACCCCGACTCGAACGGGTGACGTCGTGTCTCGGTCGGTGACCACACGCTCCAGGACTCCAGAGGTGATCCTTGGTTGAAGACGTCGTCGGTGTGCCCGTCGACCTTTGGTCCTGGTCCAGGTCCTGACTCGACCTCTTTCCGTGACGGGACCCCCTGTATAGACTTGGTCCTATCTGAGACAAAAGTGACCCATAAAATAAATAAAAACTGACATACCGTGTCGTGCGTCCTAGAATTAAGGGACTGGTCCCGAGTTTCGACTCGGGGGACTTCACATTTGCGTTTCTGAATTGGCGACCTAACGATCCGTTCAGGGAAGCGACCTGTAAAATTTGAAAAGTCCAGGAAAGACAGAAGGGTGGGTGGAGAGGGTCTTGGTGACGGCAAAGGACGGGGAGGGAGAGGATGGACACAGGGGTTGGACACTAAAATTTCAATAGTTCCCGGAGTTGGATCAACAACGACCCTTTCGTGACTGATTGTTTTGTTACTTTACGAAAATGTTTGTAAAGTCTCGCGTTGTCGGTCGTACCCCTCTCTTCCGTCCTTGGGTTTATTGATATTAAATCCCGTCTCTCGCTATTCCAGGACCTCAGTTATCTGGACGAAGAGTTAGTTCCAGAACCAGGAACCGGTAAGGTCAAATGACCCTTTCTCTGTTTGTCTATTAATTTCACTGTCGGACCCTCCACCTCTACACTATGTCGGGTCACGTTTCCTGACACCCTCGACTCTTCTTTGGTTTTTGAAAGAGGTCTCGGGTACTCTTCCTCTCGAAGGTCCTCCTCCCCTGAACACTTGGTTCCACTCTTTACGTCACTTTCACTTTCAGAGAGTCAACACAGGCTGAGAGACACTGTGGTACCTGACTGACATGTCAGGTACCTTAAGAGGTCCCGTCTTATGACCTCACCCATCGGAAAGGGAAGAGGTCCCCTAGAAGGGTCGGGTCCCTAGTTTGGGTCCAGAAGTGTAACGTTCGTCTAAGAAATGGTCGACTCGGTGTCCACTTCGGGTTCTTATGACCTCACCCATCGGAAAGGGAAGAGGTCCCCTAGAAGGGTTGGGTCCCTAGTTTGGGTCCAGAAGTGTAACGTTCGTCTTATGACCTCACCCATCGGAAAGGGAAGAGGTCCCCTAGAAGGGTTGGGTCCCTAGTTTGGGTCCAGAAGTGTAACGTTCGTCTAAGAAATGGTCGACTCGGTGTCCCCTTCGGGTTCTTATGACCTCACCCATCGGAAAGGGAAGAGGTCCCCTAGAAGGGTTGGGTCCCTAGTTTGGGTCCAGAAGCGTTACGTTCGTCTAAGAAATGGTCGACTCGGTGTCCCCTTCGGGTTCTTATGACCTCACCCATCGGAAAGGGAAGAGGTCCCCTAGAAGGGTTGGGTCCCTAATTTCGGTCCAGAGGTGTAACGTTCGTCTAAGAAATGGTCGACTCGGTGTTCCCTTCGGGTTCTTATGACCTCACCCATCGGACTCTTTACCTCATAAGGACGGTATAGACATTCGTTCCTACCGTGTCAGTAGTCACTAAAGTCAGGATGTTTCCGTTGAAAGACTCAGGATTTCCCGTCGCTCCTTCCTTTTGTTATGGACGTTAGTCCGCCAGTCATCCGACGTCGGTGAGGGGAAACACTCGTGACCCCTTTTAGCGTCCTACGACTGGGGTCTATCGACTCTACGATACTTTCCTTACTAAAGTCAACTCGGGTCTGAGAACGTAGAAGGGTATACATCTTTTCGTGATTTAAGGAAGTGAACACTATAGACTGTAAGAAATTGAGTGTCTTTATGGAAAACTACAAGCCTGATGGACGGAAAACAACGTCTGAAGTCATATTGGACTGAGGAGAGGGGTGAGGGGTGGAGGAGTCTCGTCAAGAGAGTCCTAATGAACTCTATGACACAGACCTGAACTTCAGGATTTTTAAGGGTGACTTATTTTTTATCGAGAGTTGAAAATCCAACACTGATAAAAAAAATATAGCTGTCCCGAAACGTCTTTTACGACTTTGACCCTCTCGGACCCTCCGTCCTCCGCACAAGGTCCGAGTCCCACGTCGTCCCGTTTCCACGTCTTCGTACCTCACCTACCTACACCAGGTCCTTGGTCGCTTTGTGGTTCGGACACTGTACCCCTACAGACCTGAGTCAGTCCCGACGAGATGTGACAGACCCACTGTACTTGTGCGATGAGACGGAGAGACCCACAAACCTTTCGAGTCCTCTTGTAATGGACACGAGTTCCGACGACGACCTCAGGTCCACCACCCCCGCGTGTGGGACGTCAAACGACACGGGCCACGACGTGACGAGAATCCCCCGGACGGAAAGGGGCCCCTGAGCGGTAGAGGAACGTGTTCTCTTTCAAGGTGATGGTCCCACAGGGTTCGACTACCCTGTGGTCGTCCCTGTGAGACCTCAGCAGTCTTGAAGGGTCTTGGACGTCTGAGGAAGTGCAAGATTCCTTACTACCGTCGATGGTAAATACCTCGTGAATGCATACGACCCGTGAAGGTTTTTTGAGATGTTTATCTCCAACAGTACGGGTGAAATATCAGCTCTTTTGACTCCGGGTCTCTATTCGATACAGGGGACCCAACGTGTCGATCACTCTCTGTCTCAATCCTAAGTCTGAGTCTGGATCTGGATCCATGTTCCGCGAGTACTTTACAAACTCCCGTCTGACCGTCGTACATTTACTCCTTATCTCCAATGTCTTAGACTCGGAATCTGGGATACCCACCCCTTTGTCCTTTGGTCCCTCAGAGTCAGTGAGAGACAGTTCAAAGGTGACGACTAATGAAGGTCGTTGTCCCTCGAGTCAGTGCCTTGGGTCAAGACCCGACCACTCTCTTAAGTTCCTGGAACTCCTTACAGGGAGAGACCGGAGCCAGAGAGACTTTATCACACCACAACTAGTCGGGTCAATAGTCCGGAACGGGGTAACCTTAGGTCCATTTGGACTCGTTTGTAAAATAACATTCGTTCTCTGGATACTGGTTCCATTCGTTCAGTCTTCGAACCGTCAGGGTCCTTCTCCCTCTTTCAAGGAAGACAAAACAAAACTTACCCCACCCCGTCCCTCCCTCGGTTCCCGACGAGAGACGAGTCACGGACACGGTAGTCCCGTACCCATCTTCCCGAACCCCGACCCCCTAGTAAGTCCCTTCCTCCTGGGACTGAAACGGACCGTACCTCCGAAGAGTTTCGGGGGGTGAGGGGACGACGGTGGCGTCTGTTCCTGTTCCCACTCAGCAAGTCAGTACAGACTGAGAAACACTGGGGTACCTGACGTCGGGTGGTCCTAGGAGACAGGTACCCTAAGGGGTCCGCTTCTTATGACCTCATCCAACGGTACGGAAGAAGATCCCCTTGAAGGGTTGGGTCCCTAGCCTGGGTCCAGAGGATGTAACGTCCGTCTAAGAAATGACTGACTCGGAGGTCCCTTCGGGGACACCCCTCCCGAGAGTAAAGGTGTGGAGAGGAAGGAGTGGACGACGGGGAGAGTAACAGGGGTGAAAGGTGAGACCGTCTCGACGTCCCTACTGGACCGGAAGGGCGGTGTGTGCCACAAAGTACAAGAAGGGGCTCGACAGGACCGACGGTTCGTGTGTGGAGAGGGGAAGACGGTGGAGGAGGGCCTTCCTGACTCTCGGAGGAGACTCGGAGACGAAAGTGGGACACGGTAGAAACTGACTTCACCCCACGTATACACTACAGTAGGAGGGAGCTGAAGGGAAGAAGGTCCCCGAACCCCAGACCCGTGGGACCAGGGGAGACTTTACAGGTCAGGGAATCCGACCGTAAGTCCTTTGGGAACGGAGTACCTTGGGACCTGTGTGTCTCATTCCTCCGAAGTCCTGAGGGGTCCACTCAGAAGTGGGAAATGGGACACCTGCCTTTGTGTAGGGGGTTTAGATATGACATGTCTTAGAGGAACTTCGGGAACGGGCCCTTCTCTTCGTCGTCCCCCTTTTGTGGTGGGTCTGAATCAGGCCAAGGAACCTGAAATCCGACACCACAACGAGGTAGCAAGAAAATCCAGGACTCAGACGTGGTGTCAATGGTGCGCCTCATACTGTAAGTCCTTCTTAGCGACGTGTCTTTCGTAGGGACGTGTCTTTCGTAGGACACCTTTACTCTACTTAGGAGGCAGCTGTAGGTAACGTCGGCCCGTTCCGGTGCACTGAGTCGACACCACACACCAAACGCTCGTCTTCACCTTACACGTCAAAGGTCCCACTCAGAACTTCCCTGCAAGGCGAGCGAGGGGAGAGAACAAGGACGAAACGGAGGTGTGCCGCCACCACCAAGAGGCGTCCGGGGTAACGTGTTGGGGGCCTTCGTGACAAGAGTGGCGTAGGGTAGACTCACCGGGCCCTCAACCCGTTAGTCTTTCGCCTACCATTTAATAGGGTCGGTACCCTTAACTTCGTTGTGACCCCCGTAGTCTCGTCGCTTCCCTTTCTCGACTCAGGGGAGTCTAGAGTTACACCTTATCCGTAAAGTCGGTACCCGGCGGGTTTGGATGTAACAACGGTCTCTACCTATGTAAAGAAAGAACGAGACCAGTACTCATTCAGACCAGAGGTAACCTCGTCGGTTGGGATATCAACTTGTCTACCTACTGTATTGAAAGGCACTAGTTCTCAGTATCGTCTCGTAGGCAGGGAGTCTGTGATACCCGATGAGACCAGTTCTGTTTCGGGAAGAAATTTGTCTGTACTAAAACTTTGTTTAGGGTGGACGTCCCAGGACAGATGACGTGGGACGACACGGTTCACACACACACACACACACACACGAGTCAACACAGGCTGAGAACCCGGACGGTTCGAGGAGACAGGTACCTTAAAAGGTCCGTTCTTATGACGTCTCCGTAAAGGATGAGGTCCTCTAGAAGGGTCACAGTAACTGTTATTTTGTAGCACACACTATTGTAGGTACACCGAGACCTGATATTCGGGGTCTTCCCGTTTCTACTACCGTTTTTAGTCTGATAAAAGAGGTGAAGACATATGAACCTGAAGTAGTGTCGGTATCATGTACCACTTGAACCGACCAAGTCCCCTCCTTATACCTCCTGGTACCGGTACACGAACTACACTGCTCGTAGCGGGTCGTTGTCGGTCCGTGAGTTCGAGGAAACACCAGACCGAGGTAAATTGAAGGGATGAAAGAAGGAGGTGTTGGAGAAGAAGAGATACTCCTGGTAGTGGACCCTTGAACCATCTTTACGTGGAAACATTCAACGTGAGGTCTCTGAGATCCCACCTGACGTCACTAGACACACACAAAATTATCTGAAATGATAAATGTCGTCAAAATCCAAATGTCGTTTTAAGTCACCTTTTATATCGGTATACGGGATATGGGGAGGAAGATATATAAGTAGCGGAGGGAGTAATAGTTTAGAGGGTGGTCTCACCACGTAAACAATGTTGACTACTTGGACGTGACTGTAGTCTTAGTGGGTTTCGGGTACCAAATGTAATCCCAAGGGAGAACCATGTTTACATACACTACACATAGGTAGTCATATCATAGTCCCATCGAAGGTGACGGGACTTATAGGAGACACGAGATAGACAAGTAGGGGGAAGGAGGGATCGAGGACCTTTGGGGACTAGAAAAATGACAAAGGTATCAAAACGGAAAAGACCTTACAGTCTGTCAACTTTATTGTGTCATACATTTGAAAAGTCAAACTGTAAAAAGTGAACCATTACGCATCAGTAATGACTGACACACCTAGTGTTGTTTGACACCTTTTAAGAATTTCTCTACCCTTATGGTCTGGTGAAATAGACGGAGGACCCTTTAGACATACGTCCAGTCCTTCGTTGTCAGTCTTGACCTGTACGTTGTTACGTGACCAAGGTTTAGCCCTTTCCTCAGGTAGTTCCGACATATAACAGTGGGACGAATAAATCGAATATACGTCTCTTATAGTACGTTTTACGCCCCGACCTACTTCGTGTTCGACCTTAGTTCTAACGGCCCTCTTTATAGTCATTGGTGTCTATACGTCTACTGTGGTGGGAATACCGTCTTTCACTTCTTCTTAATTTGTCGGGGAACTACTTTCACTTTTTCGTCTCACTTTTTCAACCGAATTTCGAGTTGTAAGTCTTTTAAATTTAGTACCGTAGACCAGGGTAGTGAAGTACCGTTTATCCCGTTTGTTACCTTTATCACTCTCTGAAATAAAACCCCCCGAGGTTTTAGTGACGTCTACTACTGACGTCGTTACTTTAATTTTGTGCGAACGAGGAACCTTCTTTTCGATCCTGGTTGGATCTTACGTATAATTTTTCGTCTCTGTAATGGAACGGTTGTTTCCAGATAGATCAGTTTCGATACCAAAAAGGTTATCAGTAAATACCTACACTCTCAACCTGGTATTTCTTTGGACTCGTGACTTCTTGACTACGAAAACTTGACACCACAACCTCTTCTGAGAACTCTCAGGGAACCTGACGTTCCTCTAGGTCGGTCAGGTAAGATTTCCTTTAGTCAGGACTTATAAGTAACCTTCCTGACTACGGCTTTGACTTTGAGGTTATGAAACCTGTGGTTGATTGAGTAACCTTTTCCGGGACTACGACCCTTTCTAACTTCCTTCCTCTTCCCCTGTCATCTCCTACTCTATCAACCTACCGTAGTGACTGAGCTACCTGTACTCAAACTCGTTCGAGACCCTCAACCACTACCTGTTCCTTCGGACCGTACGACGTCAGGTACCCCAGTGTTTCTCAGCCTGTGTTGACTCGCTGACTTGACTTGACTCACTTAAGTGTTAGTTCAAAGGAGGCACAGAAAAGTGTTGAACTAGTAAATAAAGAAAAATCCTGACTTATCAAAAGGTGACAAACTTACCTGGTGTCAAATAGGTGAATGGATGACTTCCGTCCAACAGAGTCAACACACTACACACAAAATTGTGTGGTAAGTCCACTAAGGAGTCACCACGTCACAATTTCTTATACGGACGGTTACGTCCTCTGCACCCAAGCTAGGGACTCAGTTCTTCTAGGGGAACTCCTCCTTTACCGTTGGGTGAGGTCATAAGAACGGACCTTTTAGGGTACCTGTCTTTTCGGACCACCCGATGTCGGGTATCCCAGTTTTTCGTTAGTCTATACTGAATCACTGTTGGTCCACTAAGACTACAGTTGATCATAGACGTTTCGTAAATAGTAAAAAAGGGGTCAAGACGGATATTGTCAGAGCGAGTATAAACTTCAGTGACTTCTACGTAGGGGGTCTCACATAGGGGTCAAGGGTGTCAGACTTCGTCATCGGGATACCCCTAAAGGTGACCCTACGAACAGGTAAGACCTACTTCGACGGGGAGAGGCCGACCAGACACTCGAGGACGTCTGACCTGGTCCGAGAGAAATTGAAGGGTCGAGGAGCGAGGTCCTCATACGACATTTCTTTGTGACAGTCGAACTTATTACGTTGTCCGTCGGTAGATCATTCGAGGATCTATGTCTAATTGTTCCGTCTTTCGGAGCACCCTCTCACTGAAAATAGTGTAGGGGTCCTCGCTGTAGAATGCTCGTGTACAGAGAGGTCTGGTTTTGCGCAAAGACTTTTTTCGTGACTATTTTAATAGAGATTCTCACTTCGTTTCTTTTTTTTAATTGTATTTAATTCGTCGTAGGTAGACGGTCATGACAAAAACGAAAAAGACAGAAAAATAAAGAGGGACGGGTCCACTACCTATAACACCTTAGTGCGCTCGACCTCTATCTATCGTTACGAGTCTCTGTACATCATTGAACGAGATTCTAGTGTGTCTGTCACGAAATTATAACCAGATCCCTGGACACTGACCTTACGAGAAGGGAATGTGCTTAGGTGAATTTCCTTCCTCGGTCACTTTCTTTCTTTCACAGTCAGTGAGTAAGTACAGGCTAAGAACCTGTTGAGACACCTGACATCGGGCGGTCCGAGGAGGGAGGAACCCTAAGAGGTCCATTCTTATGACCTCACCCAACGGGAAAGACGGAGGTCCCCTAGAAGGACTGGGTCCCTAGCTTGGACCCAGAGGACGGAACGTCCGTCTAAGAAATGGTAGACTCGACCTTATATCAAGAAGGTAGATAGAAACGTAGTAAAAGTTTTTTCTTTACGGAGGAGAAGTCCCCCACCCCTCGTGGTATAGACACGTAGTCGGTCGGCCTCCGTGACATACACCAGTGACGTCCCTGTTCGACGTTGCAAACGGTAAGGTGTCAGACAAATGACCAAGTCCGGAATAGCCCAATCTAAAGCTGAGTCAAATATTCATCTTCAGTATTTTGTTCGTTTGATATTACCCGTCCGACGATGGATGAACCGTCTTTAGTTGAGGTCATTGCAATACTTGTCGACTTCTGTCCGTCGGACCTCCTGTGTCTGGGTCCACTACGTACGAAGAACAAGACGAAAAATTTATTTATAAATGAATAACCGACACGACCCAGAAGCAACGATGTACGTCCGAAAGACATCAGTGTCACTAGGTCGCGATGAGAGATCGACGTCTCGCGTCCGAGTCCTCAACACCACGTATCCGAATCAACGGGGCGTCGTACACCCCAGAAGGACCTGATCCCTAGCTCGGACACGGGGGACGTAAGAATTGGTGACCTGGCGGTCCCTTCGGGACCCAGAATTAAAGAGGGTATTTGTGGGGTACACGCACGCAGTACGTCCCGTCCGCACACTAGACTCAATCCCTTCTAGTGTGTGTGAGGTCCACTAAGACTACGGGTGGTCATAAACGTTTCGTAAATAGATGTGATATCAAATTGTCAAAGCTTTGGTATCAGTAAGACACTGACAAGGGATTACGGACCTATCGAATCCCGTCTACTTGGAGTCGGTAGTTCAGACCACAAATTTTTGTGACGGTCGCGTGGACTCAACCTTAAGGTCCCCGGGAAAGTGGAAGGATTTGATGTCAAAGGAGTAGAGACTACTGTCAACGGTACCCTTGTCCCGGAAGTGAGTACGACGAAGGTCTAAGAGAGTCGTTTTGTCCAAGGGTTCCGAGTACCCTCTTGCCGACGGACTCCCACCTCGGTCCTCCATTCGCGCGGGGAGGACTGAACCCTGTTAGCGAGGAACGAGGAAGAGAAGACCCCACAGGGGGTCGAACCGTTCCGTAACCACCCCCGGTCCCCACGCCGCGAACCACAGTAAACGAGGTGGGTCTGAGTTTTTGAGCTTAATACTACTGCGTTCCGGCACTTGGAGACACACGACGACGGTCCAGTTAAGGAATAAACTTTCAGAACACGACACAAGATCTCGTCACCAGGGGTTGTAAAAATCGTGGTCCCGGACCAGACCACCTTCTGTCAAAAAGGTGTCTGGTCCCAGTCCTTTCCTCATCAAAGTCCTACTAAGTGTACGTACCGAATAACACGTGAAATAATAATAATAATGTAGTCGAGATGGAGTCTAGGAGTCCGTAATCTCGAGTCTCCAACCTCTGGGGACAAAATATCCTATATATACTTCCTTTCGTTGGGACTTATAAGTAACTTTCTTGACTACGATTTCTACTTTGAGGTTGTGAAACCGGTGGACTACACTTCTTGACTGAGTAACCCTTTCTGGGACTACGACCCTTTCTAACTTCCGTCCTCTTCCCCTACTGTCTCCTACTCAACCAACCTACCGTAGTGACTGAGTTACCTGTATTCAAACTCATTCGAGACCCTCAACCACTACCTGTCCCTCCGGACCACACGACGTCAGGTACCCTAGCGTTTCTTAGTCCGTGTTGGTTCGTTAACTTTACTGACTTGATCGGGGGTAGGTTTCGGAGAGGACTCAGGGGGCGGAGACTTACTCCACTGTGAAACCCCCGTACATGAACATTTTAACGCAAGTCCAAGGTCGAGACGGAGAATATCAGACACACAGGAACCTGTGTCGAAAACGATGGAGACTCAGAGGGGAGGAAGAGATGTTTTCGTCTTCTCCCTCTTCTTGAGTGACCGAGGTTCTTAGGTTCCTTACGTGTGTCGGGTGGTTGATGTCTCGTCCCACCCCACGAGCGGTTCACACCGGGGTGAGGACGATTCCGTCTCTCCGATTCACGAAACAGAGACCTTAACGGACTACCATTCAGTACTGAGGTTACGGGGGTAGGGGTGGACGGAACATAATGTGGTCGGAGAAGGAAGACCTTTGAAGACAGAGGGTCCCTCTTGTCGTCGAGGTGGACCGACTTTATACTCACCTTACTTCAGGGACTTTTTTTCCATGTTTTCTTCTCGGTCCCCTCTAGGGTCCTCCACTACTAGGGTCAAACCTCTTTCCAGGTGCGAAGGTCCTCCTCCGCCGTGTTCCAACCCAGAACTTCCTACTCCCCCGACCTCCTCTCCTACACGACACGGGACCACATAACTCCGGCGATCACGAAACCGTAGACCTATCGAGACGCCACCCAAAACCCCTACGACTGTTCCGTCCTGTACCGGTGGTAGCTACCGAAACCTTTCCGAGGGGACACTCGGTTTTTATGTTCGAGGAGAACCCTAGATAGGTGTGTAAGGAGGAGGGAGGAGCAGGGCTTAAGAGGTGGAGGATGGGAGACAACAGAACCAAAGAACTTAACTGTCTCCTTGGTCGTAAACACCCCGGGGAGAACCGATCCACGCACCTATCCAGAATTCATGTATATGTGTTTTGAGACTCTACATTTCTAGTCTGATCTTTTCTCTCAGCCAACTTCAGTGTACCTAACTTCCCCTCTCAGTCTAGGGTCGTGGAAAGAGAGACTAAGGGTTCAGAACATAGAAAGGTTATTTTGTACGTCGGAACTTCCGCTTTCCTTCGGAATTACGATCTCTTTTTGTTTCGGAGACCTTCCCTACCGGTTTGGGATTATTGACGGGTCCCCTACTAATTGACGGGCCACCGTTAGTAGATGACTTAGAAATAACATATGCAGAGATTTCCGAAAGCTATAAAGTCGAATTAAGAGTGGCGACGACCGGTCCGTCTCTCCGTCATAATAATGTTGTCCGTAGATAAAGTGTGGTCCTTTAACTGTACATCTCAATTCACCGAACAGGTTCTCGTGTACTGAGTATCCTGAATCTCCACCCTAAACTTAGGTCCGTAGGTCCTAGGTCGAGTGACGGGATTGATATCACTGCACATGTGACGTGTCCCCGCCTTCACCTCCGACTTCAGGTCGAACTTAAGACGAGAGACCTGACACGGACGACCGACCCCCGACGTTCCTCCTTCCCCTGGGAGGAACATTGAATATGGACTCATGGAGGTTTGGTCGGACAGGAGGACCCTTCACATCACCGACTGGTGTAGTGTCCGAAACAACCAATAAAAATACTGGAAGAGTTCCCGTAGGCTCTCGTGTCTACTTTCGTTTCACGCACCTCCGGCCCTCTCCGTAAATTTGTGGTGGACCGAGTCTGGAAGGACGAGGTCGTCTCCCTTCACTCGGGAGCTCGTCAAAAAGGACCCGCCGAACCGTCTGGAGAGACCCGACGCCCAGGTGTGGCAACTGGGGCTCCAGGGAGAAGGTCCTTGGTCAGGTCGACTTTACGAGTAGTCGGAACCGGTTCCAGAGACACCCTCGGAACACAAATTCTTTCAACCTTTGACGGGGTTTTTGTGGTATTTCTTCTCTACCCAGTCTAGTTACCGTCATACAAGCTTAAACCTCACAGTTTGTCTAAAACTTGACTTCTCGTCTAAACGAAGATCAATTTTCACTTTCACCGTGTTCTAACTGGACTCTATACCCTATAAATCACGTGGTACTCGGGTAAACCCCTTTATTATGAAGTCACATCCACATACCCGAATTAGTAATACAACTTCCGTCGTCTCTCACCCCGAATTCAGGTTCGTAAGATCTTGTTCTGGTCGACTATTTACACCCACTCCTACCCACTCATAGAACTGAAGGATACGGAGTCCCAATTCTCGGGTCTGGACCTCGGTCCCCAGGACTAAGACGGTGAAGGAAGGATACATTGGACCTGACTCACTGAGTGAACGTGGTACGGAGTCAAAGGGGTACATCTTTACCCGTAAGTCCATCGTGGTAGGTGTACCTCAACAACACTCCTAATTCACGTTGGTGAACTACGACAGTCCGGACCTTGTTTCACTGGGGGTCCTCAGAATTCGACTCTGGATCTTCTTTTATGTCCTCTTTGCATACGTCGGTTGTGACCCGTAACCAATAGAGTCTACTTGCAAATACGAACTTGTGTGTGAAAAAAAAAAAAAAAAAAACTTTTCTCTTACTTAATATGAACGTCAGCCCTTTTCTTTAGTAACACTAAGGTTTTCTTCTACGAACATTTATCGGGAGCTTCTCCTCTTTTGAGTGGGAAGAGGACAGAGGAGACCTAGGTGACGGGGTCTAACGGTCAGAGGGGTGGGGGTCACGGAGGTCAAGGGACCCGAGGAGTGACGGTGACAGGAGTGGGGAGCCCCACCAGTAGAATGTCCCGTCCAGGGGGTGTAGGGACCTCGAGGGAGTCCTGTCCTACAGTAGATTGACGACCGGGACGAGAGGTCCAGCCCAGGTCCGGGGTGTACGTGATCCACGGACAACTCTTAGATGACTCAGGACCTAGAACTTTCGTGATGGGTTCCCCGAATAGCCTCCTTCACGGAAGAGGTCGGACTGTCATTTGTGGGAGGGAAGACTGGGGTATCCTTACGAGAACCGAGAGCAAGGGTTCTGTCCGGGATTTTTACTTGTGACACACAATTAATGTGTTGTTTCGTCACGCAAGACCTGAGTCGGAGGACCGCCGACTGGGAGACCCGACGGTACGCCAGTCGGTTGACGACGTCTCGGACAGGGGACCCTTCCCTGGAGGTCGGGAGGGTCGGGTCCCGTCGTCGGAAGAGACTCCGGAACACCCGTCTGCGGTTGGTACCTTTGCTTCCCGGGTGAAACGTGCAATTTATTCTCCTCGACAGTAACGGTCCGTACACACGTACACACGTACTCACTCATGTAAGTACACGTACGTACAGGTGTGTGGTCTGGTTTGGTTTGGTTTGGTTTTATAACATTTTCTTCCTCTCTTTCCCTTGTAAAGGGAAAGGATCCATTTAAGACACAAGTCGAAAAAGAGAGTAAGTAGAATCTCGCTATGGTTCTTGATAAGGAGGAAATATTGTTTGGTAGTCTTGTCACAATTTCTGTCGACTGGGACCCGGACCCCCGTGGGGTCGCCCATCCCTCACCTCCAGACCTCTCGATCGCAGGGTGGGGACCCTGCCGGTCTCGAGATGACGTTGATGGAGACAGGACGTCCTCCACTCCAGTCACCACGGTCAGAGAGAAAAGTTCCTTTGTAGACCTGTCAACCTAAAAAGTAAACTTGTCAAAACTAAAAAATTTGACGAGACCCCCACCCCGTGTTCGTTCTTGCCTTGTCTTCTCCCAAACACCCGGTGTACTTCTGGAACTCTACCGTTAAGGACTTCGAGGAGGGGTAAAATGTCTACTTATTTGGTTTACTGGTGTAGAACGAGTTTCAGGGATCCTCACTCACTCGCTAGGTCCTTACTCCGAAGGTCAAAGAGTCGGGTCTGAGAAGGGAGACAGGACGAGAACTCCGGTTCCCACACGTGCGGACCCTCATCCCAGAGAGACCTCTTCTTGGTCTATCAGGACGGAAGGGAGGTAGGGGGTCAGGATGGAGAAACTTCCTTGGGTAACACTGGCGACCACCGATTACGAAGGTCGTTGTCCTCTCTCGGGTCTCTATTCCCCATGTCAGACGATGTCTCTATGGTCCCAGTTCCCTCGACCTCCGCAGAGACCTTAATGTCCCGTTCCCGCCCCATCCCCTCCTGACTCGACCTTCCGGTCGTCGTGAGACCCATAGTCACGTGAGTCCACCTCTCAGTCCGTTGTGTGTTCCGACCCATGTTTCAGTTCAATTACATTCAGGGTTCCAGGTTCGTCCACGAAGAATCACGTTCTTAAGACCCACCGGTCTGCACTGGAGAACTTTCTCTTTTATCTCAGACCACGTCAAAATCCTTTGTCTAGTCGTGAAACACCTCCCAGTCGAGTTACTCCTTAAGGTACAGTATGCACCTCAGTCACACTGGTCCTGGTCTCAATGACGGTTCCTGTCCTGCACGAGTCTTTTCTGTCGAGTCTCGTAAACTTCAGTCGAGGCGTTTACACGTCCCCTCCCCTTGTTCCTCTGAAGCCCGGCTCCACCTTTCTGACTGGGTGAACTGGGTCCCCTGTTCAGTAGACCGGACAGGGGTGTAGTAAGTCGACATACTGAAACCCTTTCAGTACCTTGGGGAGACTTGGACCAAAAGTGTTGGTGTTGTCCCTTTCGTCGTAGAACGTCCGACCACCGTTCTCATTGCCCCCTTTCAACAAAAACAACAAATCAAGAATGTAGTACAGACCGAGAAAACACTGGGGTACCTGATATCGAACGGTCCGAAGAGACAGGTACCCAAAGGGTCCGTTCTTATGACCTTACCTAACGGTAAAGTAGGGAGTCCCCTAGAAGGGTTGGGTTCCTAGTCTAGGCACAGAGGACGTTTCCGTCTGACTAATAAATGGTGACTCGGAGGCCTCTTCGAGATTGGTTTCTCTCATTCGCGTGTTATGTGCACTGTGGGACCCACCAGGGTCGAAGAGGTTCAGGACTAACGGACCGCAGAGGAAGACCCTGTAGCAAAAGGGGCGGACCTAAGTACAAACACAAACTCATTACAAAGGGTTTACCGTCAGAAACCGTATAATGTAAACACTAAAAATGGTAGTGGGCTCGTGTAAACCACTTTAAATAATGAAGTGTAATTTTTTTTTTTTAATTACCTAGGGAATATATTTGACTTTGTATTTTTAAATTTCCTTTTGTAACGTAGTCATAAGATTCACCTCTTCGACAAAGTGACCAGCATTTAGCTTTAGTAACCATTTTTATTTGTGGTAGTTTTCGTTTGCTCCATAATTTAAGCTCGATCTGGGTCGAGGGCCCCTTCCAAGACCCGTGTGACGCAAAGGGGAATAATGCTCGTCTCTTCCCACAAGCTCTTTACAGTCCCGGTGACGTTTGACTCGGAGTGAAGGACCACATTGGCCCTCCCAAATTCCTTAAGTGGACCCCTAGTAAAAACACGAGACACCAAACTAAATGTCGGAACTTTGACACGGAGTCTTTTACAACACTCCCTCGGAGGTCGAGACAGAGGCACTTGTCTCCGAGTATCCGACTCGTCTCCGACCAGGGACCGTTTAGACAGGACCCCTGTCTTTCACTAGAACGGACCTCCTTCGGCACGACTCACCCTCCCTGGCATCTTAGGAGTAGTGAACCTCTCCTCAGGACCCTCCCCCGGAAACTACTACCGAATACCGTACTGCGTGTCCCTACGACCAGTACACTTCTCATATAAGGAACATAAGTCACATTCTCACATAAATGACCTTTTCTTTGGTCGTTGGAATTATTACTATCTTTGGTGTCGGGTACTCTGTCGGTAGGTTCCGAAGGTGACCTCCGTTTCTACTTTATTTCTATGTTCTAGGTGACTTAAGGGAAGGGGGTAGAAGTCCGAACACTCTTCGGAGGGTCCATTCTCAAACTCATTGAAAGTAAAAACGAGTGGTCATCTTGACTCTAGTATTTTAGAAATTGGAACTAGTCCACAAATGGTACATGGTCCGTGACACGATTGGTATGTCATCCACAATAGAGTAACTAGGAAGTGTTGTCCATTAATAACGACAGTAATAAAATACAGACTCGTTTCGTTCTACGTCTGTGCTCGCACTACACCGTCGGTCCCAGTGGCAGAGATCGTCCGCCCCGAACCAAGTTTGAGGTTGAGGACCCCCAGGGTGGTGTCCGACCTTGACCATACCCGACCGAGAACACTGGGTTTCTGTATTCTACCTCCGCATTCCGACCTGTAAAAGGTCCCCCTCCGGGTCCCAAGTTTTAGATTGTCTCGAAGGCCCACAGTCTTACTTGGGTGAGGCACTTCGTGTCTCCGACCGACGGGTGCCCCCGACCTGGTACGGGTAGTGCCCACGACCTACCTGTGAGTCGGACCCCTATCACAGGACTCCTGGGGTGGAAGCTTGCGTATAGGTGTCCTGTGAGCGGTGTGTAGTAGAGGACCCCACGACCGTTTCGTCACTCAGCAGGAGATCTAAGACTAAAATGTCTGAAACGTTGTCTAGGGTTCTATGTACCTCAGACCGGTCTCAGTAGGTCGGTAACTCTCCGACTCGCTCTCAACTTAGGTTTGAAGGGTCCCTTATCTGGACCTAAGATGTGTAAAACACTGGGATCTGATCAGGACCGTGGGTGACAGGAGAAAGTTGGTCAGAGGAGGTTACCGAGTAGAAACGAAGTTTGAAATTAGGACATTTAAGATTGGGAGTACGTCGTCGGTTCCTTCGAAAAATTTTTCATTTAGATGATGAATTAAGGGTTAGGAGACGACCGGAATGTAGTTGAATCTTATTTCAGGTTTGAGGGAAAGACCTGGATGTTCAGGAAGGTTCCGGGACGGACAGTACTCGACTTAACACAGGGGAGGGGAGTTTAGGTATATAACTTTAAGATTGAGGGTCCTAGAGTCTTACACTGACATAAACCTCTGTCCCAGAAATTTTTCCACTGGTGTACCTGATATCGGGAGGTCCGAGGAGACGGGTACCCTAAGAGGTCCGTTCTTATGACCTCACGCAACGGCAAAGGAAGAGGTCCCCTAGAAGGACTAGGTCCCTAAGTTGGACGTAGAGGATGCAGAAGACGTAACTGTCCACCTAAGAAATGGTGACTTGGTGGACCCTTCGGGAAATTTTTCCGTCTCATTTTTAGTCCAGTGACACTCCTCCGGGATTATACCGTACACAGGAATATTCTTATCCTCTACTTCTGTGTTTGTGCATGTGTGTGTATATCTCCTTTCTCAAACATTTCTGTGTCCCTCCTCTTTTTACTGGTAGACGTTCGGGCCTTCTCTCCGGAGTCTTCCTTAGTTGGTCCAACCGTGTCACTAGAGTCTGAAAATCACCGGTTTCCGTCATGTAAAGACAACAAATTCGGTGGGTCAGACCCCGTAAAGTAATTCTGTCGGGGTCTTATTGTGTGGACGGACATTGAGAGGGGAAACGAGAGACGTAGGTTGTGACCGGAGGTTTAAGAAGGTCCGCAAAAGCATCACTTGTGAGTACGGAGTCCCAGAAACGTGTACGAGTTGGTGTCAGATGTAAAGAGGGTTGTATAGGTGTCTTTGTAGTTAGACCTTCGTCTTACACCCTATGTACCTTTCTCTTTCCATTTACCCAACTTGTTGAGATCGTGGGTCAGACACGTCTTCCTGTACCGTGGGGGAGGTCACAAGAACGGACCCTTTAGGGTGCCTGTCTCCCCGGACCTCCCGATGTCAGGTACCCAGTGTTCTCAACCTATGTTGAATCACTGAAGTGGTGGTGGTGGCCCACGGGGCAGACATGGACCGTGTCCGGTCGAGTCTCAACGTCTCTACTTTATGCTTCTGAGGAGTGGGTGACTCCTCCCTTTACCTCAGGACCCTCTTTTGTCTTACAAAATCTATTATTCTCACCACCCCTTCTCTTAAACGTCTTCTTACATCTTCGCTACCCCGGGTTCCATAGGAGGATTGGAACCCCTCAAGATATCTGACTTACAAACACAGGGGGGTCTTAAGTACACTTTCAAGATGAAGGCTTCACCACTACTAACTTTTTCCCCGAAAATCTTCAACCAGTCCCAATTACTCCCGAAGCGACCACCGAGTCTCTGATTTCTTAGACGAACCTTACACCCTCTGGACCCAAGTTAGGGACCCAACCCTTCTAGGGGACCTCTTCCCTTACCGATGTGTGAGGTCATAAGAACGGACCTTTTAGGGTACCTGTCCCCTCGGACCGTCCGGTAATAGGTACCACAGTGTCTCAGTCTGTACTGACTCGTACGCGTAGGGGGGTCAAAGTCGGAGAACAGAATCGACCAGGAGGTTCGAAAGGCCAAAGAAACCGTTGGGGGTCCAGGTAGGTTACAGGGTACTAAAGAGACAACGGACGTGTCGGTGACCGTACACCAGACGGGGAAGTGTGCGTACCGAGGACACATACAAGACTTCAAGTACCCCTAAAGAGTGAGGAGTGAACACTCCAGAACTCTTACCTGAAGAATACTACTTAATTGTGGGAATACTTTTCATCTTCTCTTTCCCGAGAGTAGTACAACACGTCTGTGTCGTCCTTTCACCGTTATACGTGTGGTCCTTCTCTCGAGAGTTGTCCTTGTCGTAGACGGAACTGGAACCTGAAGGGTCGGACGTCTTCACACTCTTTAGTTAAGAAGCAACGAATTCGGTGGACCAGATGCCGGAAAGCAATGTCGTCGAACTCGTGTACTTCTGTCTTCCTACTCCGGTTCTGCCCCACAGTCCTCTGACTCAGAAAGAGAGAGAGGGCGATCACATTGGGATCCATTCCCTAAGGGAAGACACCCGGAGTCAAAGGGGTAGACATTTTCTCTTCAGGATCGGGACTTTTGGAGATGTCATTTCTCAAAGACGGGACTAGTACCCCTTACAGACGGAGACACGACTGGTCATGACTCCCGGGTCTTTACCTCCGAACCTCGACGGGTCTTCGTCCCTCCACTCCTCCCCCTCCCTTCCGTAGGAGTCCGTCCCTGGTGTGAGTCGTCAAAAGTCCCCACGGACCCTAGTCTCGAGCCGGACCCAGGACGCCCGAGACCCTTCGGGTCGTGTATGGACAGGGGAGGGACCAATTTATAAACGGCCGAAATCAGAGTAGAGTCTCCTCAAGTTGGTCAGTCGGGTCGGTTACGCAAACATGCACAGGAACACGTGTACACCCGAATCGCGACTCCGTCGTGAAAACGATAAGTCAAAAAATAAATTGATCTTTTTTTTTTTTTTTTCTTGTCTATGAACGAGGGGTGAGGGTTGAGTATGGAGGGTGAGATGACGGGTCGACTGGAACCGAGGTGAGTTCTGGTTGGTCATGGACTGTTCGGTGGGGTCATCCCAAGTCTCGGTATCCAGAAGTACGAGTCTCACACCCGGACTTAAGAACGAGACGGCGACCCCGACACACAGAAACTGTTAAGGAAATTGGAGTCCTTATCAGAGGTGGGGACGTTTTACTTGAGTATTTCGGGGGAATCCAGAATTGGGAACGGGACCGTGGGAAACAAAACGAGAGGTTTGAACCACGGGAAGATAACCCGTAGAGAGGGATAGAGCCGAGAACACAAAGACGGAGGGGCGGAGAGGGGAAGGAACGTCTCCGTCGCCGCAAACTACCGTCCTCGGAGCGAGCACTCGACTCGTCCGTCGGAACGTCCACCCAAGTCTAGAGTAGGCGTAGAGAACGGAATTCCCTTTCAATGAACTGGAGAGAGTTGGAACTACAGGTGAGACACACTACCCCCTTCTCTTAGTCCAGAAATTGGGAACAACTCTCCTAATTTCTTCCACTACGACGGCGTGACTACATTCTTGGAGTTATTTCTAGTGATACTAATAAGGCCTCTAATAGGGTTCGGACAGACGGGACGAGTAATTAAAGGGACGGAAGTGGGAAAGGAAAGGTGTGGGACGCCCCCACCCATTCTACGGAGGAGAAATAAGACACGGTACGACTGGAGATTTCCGTATCGGGCATTACCTGAGTTAGTGGCAAACACGAACACTGCTACCACTCATGAAGGTCCCGTCATGGTCGAGAGTAAGTCGAAGATTGGGAGTCCAGGCGTCGTGAACTCGTCGTGGTCCAAAAACCCACCTCCTTATTTACCCGCTTACTCATTTACTTGCCGGTTACTGGAAAGGTCTGGGTACCCTTTTACGAGAAACAGAGGTCATTAGTTATCACTAGACACAGGGTGAAAAAGTCGATTCGGGATGTTTTGCTAGCGGTCCGAGTCTCCGTACTGTACCACTAGCTACCTGACCTGTCCCGTCTCCCCTCCCGTCTCTCCAGTACACCTTGTCGAGAACAAGGGTCGTCCGGAGGACGCCACCCGCTTCCTCATCGTGTGCCTAGATGTGGGAAAGTGAGCTTAGTAGGGCGACCACCCGAACGGCCCGAGGGTCGGGTCCGACCATGTCAGGAGTCTCTCTAAGGAATGTAAAGTCGACTCCCGGTGGGATCTACTCAGTCAAGTCAGCAAGTCAACACAGACTGAGAAACTCTGGGGTGCCTGACGTCGTAAGGTCCGAAGGGACGGGTAGTGGTTGAGGGCCTCGAATGAGTTTGAGTGCAGGTAGCTCAGCCACTACGGTAGGTCGGTAGAATAGGAGACAGCAGGGGAAGAGGAGGACGGAAGATGAGTCGAAGTCCCAGAAAAGGTTACTCAGACATCCTAGGTATTCTAGACTTCAAGTCGAGGTCCTTCCTCCTGGGAGGGAGACCGTACGGGTCTGGGACTACTACGACGGTGGTCAGGTGAAACTTTGAACCGGGGTGCTCCCCGGGTGTGGGACATAATGGTGACTCTGTCTGGTCGTAAAAGAACTCTTAGAATTATTTTCTGGTTCTCTCCTGGGTCTCTCTGACATAGAGTAAAAGGAACCGAGGAACGAACGTAAAGTAAAGAATAATAAGAACATTGATGAAGACTTCTAAGTTATGACAAACGTAAAATGACAATAAAAACGAAAAAATAAACGAAAAAATAGAATGACCTTTCATTCTACGTCTACAGTACTGGTGAATGGGGACTTATAAAGTTGTTTATACAAGATTTTGTTTTCCGGAAAAAGAGTGGATTGGTGTGAGGTTGTGGAGTGGACTCTAGTAACCACTCTTTAAAGATTATAGTAGATTATGGGTTGGGTATCAATTTTTATGTCTTAACAGAGGGTCTAGTGAAAACGTTAAAAAAAAAAGGTTTAGTCTCAGGTTAGTTCTAGGTATGTCACGTGACACATACTACATAAAACTCTAAGAAAAGTGGATCTCAACCCGGAGGACGAATGTAGAAAAAACAAGAAATAAATAAGGGACTGAAACCGACGATCCGACCTTATCCGGTCTGTAGTACTTTCTACGGGGTGTGGGACCCCGACAAGTGACAGGGGAGCAGGTGGATATCAACCAAGGGTCGACCCGACCTGCACTGACAGAAGTCTTGACCACCACAATCATTTCCCGGAGAACCACTAGAAAATCACTGTCTCTCCACTATGTACGTCACCCCTACGTCCCCTCGGACTCGTCTTCCACCTGAGACCCCTGCTCCTGGACAGTGTGTCTCCCTCGGGTCTCCTGGACCCGTCCACTCCTGTAACCTAATAAGGGCTGGGAGGGGGAGCCACAGTGGACGGGGACGGGGGGAAGTCGGATGACACGACAAGGTAGGGCGGGCGGAGATGATCGTAGAGCATAGTCTGGGTCCCTTTCGAGACCCGTGGCCGAGTGAAAAGGAGATGGAGACGGGACAAAGTTAAATTAAAAATCTAACTACTTTTACAATTTTAAGTGTATATTTTCATTTCTGTATTCTGTCATCGTATTTATAGTCATTCGTAATAACATGAAATGACTCAACTCGTCCTCGAAATTCGTACTGGAGCTTTTCGACTGGGGTATGTCTCTCTTTCCTTATCTAAACTAGTTTAGTTAGTCGACATTATTTTTACGGTTTGTTTAAGACCTCTTTTATTCTACTTAGTACTACCAACTGAAGCCTGTGAATTATAGAAGGTATACGTTCGACATTAGATATCCCAAACGTATTTATCATCCGAAAAACCAAGCAATAACCCCACATTGTTTAATGACGTTTGATCGCCGAACTTTATTGGTAAGCTAAACAGACGACAACTAGGAAGATACCCAAACCGTCCCGACTGACGAGAGGGGCGACACACAGACGAGTGGTGACTCCTCTCCGACCTTACCCGGCGTCCTGGGTGAAGGTTCCACCGGTGAGTGGACCGACCGACAGTCTTCGGTTCGGTCTCGATCCGACCTCGGAGCCAAAAGAAGGAGCCCCGAACAGGTACACCGATCTGACCCGGCGACTGTTTTACCACCACAGTACCACCGACCTGAACAACGGACCGTCGACTGAAGTTTCTCTCGGTTTCGATCTCTCGGAGCCCAGAGACTTCCGACTCGGAACTTTGACTAAGTCACAATGAAGACGGAGTGAGATAGTCAACTTCGTCCAGTCGACTCGTGGGGTTCAAATTCCCCCCTTCCCTTGTTTCTGTGTTTCTGGTCTTCTGTACCAAGTAACCTTTGTGGTTTCATTGGAAGACGGAGTTACTTTTTAATTTGTTTTAGGGTTGTCTTTTTGCCTGTTACTTACTCTTGTTTATTAAGTAAATTCTCCGTGTCTAACGGTTGTCTATATCTTTGTATATAAGTTGAGTCGTATTACCTTCTTTATGTGTAAATTTAAAATGGATTAAAAAGGAGTGGGTTCTTACCTTCTCGCATAACGGTTCTGAGTATCTGGTAACAACCTCATTTTTTAAAGACACCTAAAGCGTCTCCTCTTAAAACTATTCTACCTTATTTTTAGAGGTTTTTATTATTTAGAAAACTAAGTCGTAAAGGTGTCAATCCTAAAAGGTCATGAAAAACCATTCCTTTATGAGTCTTTTCGTACATGACAAAAAAAAGGTATCATTTTCTAACTTTCACACAACTGATAGGAAATTAACACCTGATTTTAACAACGTAACTAAACCATGTTGTGTTACGTCATTTATAGAATTACTTGGACCACCAATCCGACGACTGAACCGTAGTCTTTTATAAACGGTTGGGAAGGATGGAGTACAACAGGTCTAGACTATAAAGTCTGTAAGTGGATGAGTAAGTAAGGTGTTTTTATAACTTATCTGTACCCCTCGTCACCAATACGTTCTATGTTAGAGACGGGATTTTCGTAAAAGTACCAGAAACCTCTTTTATCTGTATAATTAACAATTCATGACCCAACCGGTTTTTCAATCAAACCCAAAAAGGTAGTCTACAATGCCTTTCTGGGTTTACTGAAAGACCGGTTGGTTATATTGTGTCACACATATCATATTGTTTATCAGTACAGGCTGAGAAACACTGCGATACCTGACGTCGTGTGGTCCGAAGGGACAGGAAGTGATAGAGGTTCTCAAATGAGTCAAGTAAAGTCAAGTCAAGTCAGCGAGTCAACACAGGTTGAGAAACGCTGGGGTTCAAGTACAGATAACTCATCCACTTCGATAGAATGGTAAAGTAGGAGATTTAATAATACATGGACATTTCATCTTCAGATTTTGAGACTTATTTCTGACTAGATCTATGTACTATAATGATAGTCTTATTTTTCGAAAATAAAACGAAACAAAATAAAGAAGATCAACTAGTGGAACATGTCGTACAAGGGTGAATACATTTTGTATATTTTCCCTTGAAAGATTTTAATATTCTTTGGTGAAACCCCTGACCCTGTACACCCTTCACCAAACCCTCCCCCTTTTTCTGAGTGAAAAGTAAAATGTGGGAACCCGCCACAATGCCTGACTTACACAGGACGTTTAAGTAAAGGATTGGGGCTCACACTACCATAGTCTTCCGTCCCGGAAATCCTCCATTGACCCAGTACTCCAACCCCTGGACTACTTACTCTAATCGTGGGAATGCCCTGTCTGGGGTCTCCCGAAGAAGTGGGAGAGGGTGGTGTACTTCTGTGTCACTCTTCAGTCGGTCGCTGTTCGGTCCTTTACTCGAAAGGGGATAGTCCCGGAACTAGAACCGTAAGTGTCGAAGGTCTGGACATTCTTTAACCGCTAACAACAAATTCGGAAGGTCAGATACCATAAAAACAATGTCATCGGACTTGATTGATTTTGTCCGTGATATCCCAGAAAAAAAAAAAAAAAAAACCTAGGTCACACACATAAAATATTTTTATAACATTATTTTATAAATTTTACATGGTTTCTGACAAGAGTAATATCATAAAACGATCGTAAGAAATTTAAACACGTACCTAACTAAGTGCACAAGTGACTGAGGAAGTTATTAAACCACCGTCAGTGTAGGGTCCATCTTTCTATGTTTCCTACGTGGTGAGTCTCTGATCCCCTCTGGGGTACCCTTGTCCACGGTCCGTTCCAGTGTGGTCACGACGTCCTGTCTAGGTCTCTGTCACTGGAGTAGTCGGTCGGTTCCCGCACAACATCCCCAGTGCCTCGTCCGTGCGTGCCCCCCCTCCGAAATTTCTCCTCCCCTGTAGACTCAACCCGAGACTTCACACGTACGCGAACCGGTCCACTCCTTCCGACCCGTCCTTGGAGACGTAGACTGTCGAGTCCGTTAACTACAAAGGTGGAGTTGACTGGATAAATCGTCCTCACTCTTTAAGCGTTCGGTTTTCCTTCTGTCCTCTCCGTAGGTCTGACCCCACTTGTCCTCCGTAAACTATCGAATAGTGTCTTCCTTGGTGTGGAGAAAGAAAAAAAAAATTGTCGCTCTTATTCTCCGAAGAGAGTGGTAGGGGTCAGTGATACCATTGGTTTCTGGGAAGACGAGTCTCACTACAGAGACACAGAAGAGGGTGCTATCGTGCGCTCCGAGTACTACGACACTGCAGGTTCGTCCCGAGCCCAGTCCTGTTGGGTGCGGGAAGGAATCTACGACTTTACGTACAGTCACTGTGTCGTGGTCCGTCGGCTCTCCAGATCCTACCGAGGAGTGTGAAGACGGGAAGCCCCAGGGGCGATCATTTATCTACCTTGGTGTCAAACCAAAGGCCTCCACACTGGAACTCGTTCGGTGATAGAGAGAGACTTCTTGTTTATAGGACCTGGTGGTCGAGAGTCCTAACCAGGTTTCTAAGTACAGTGTGAGAGGGGGTAGTTCGCGGTGGGTATATTTTGAGTTGTAGCAAAACACAGAGTCTCGGAGTCGACATAGTCAATGTAAACGGAGACCCGTTTACAAGAGACGATCCCCTGGTCGACCGCTCTCGGTAAAGTCTGATGCGAGGTTAACGCGACAAGAGAGACCGTGAAAAGACGGAACGGAGGAGAAGCACCAGGGGTACCGGTGTCAGAGTCAAGTGAAAGGTACCAGAGAAATGTTCCTAGTGGTCGACAGAGGGACGAGACACGAAGGTAACGTGTTCTATGGTTTGAGAAAAAAATTTCTCAAAAAAGAAAACTACGCCTGGTAAAAAAAAAATTCTTCAGAAATAACTAAAACAATGTTATAACGGAAAAAAGTACAAAACCCAAAAACCGACGTTCCATCCACCCTAGAATCGAAGGGTTGGTCCCTAGTCTGGGTATGAGGGGCTTGACCTTCCACTTCACAATTGGAGACCTAGTGGTCCCTTAGCGGTACGAGAAAACTTTCGTGTTTAGATACAGAAGAGGACTAATGTCAAGGAACCACCAAGGGTTGACGGGTTTCCCGTTAGTTTTGAGGAATACTCCCTGAAGAGACCGACGGATCACTAATTCTGAGACGAAGGTTACGGTCCCGTGTCTAAACCAGGGACGAACCCTTGATTCTAGAACGTACGACGTACCACGTCGGTCCTTTTTTTTTTTTTGGAATACTCTTAGATGTTCCGGGAAGGACTGGTCGGGGGTAGATGGGTTAGTTTGGGTTAAGATCTAAAAGGTTGGGTGTACGACATACGGGTTATTTAGACAACGATCAGTTAGAATATCGTGGAAGAGCACGTAGGTACGGAAACGCCAAGGGTGACAGATCTTGCTGGTACGGAAGATTAGGAAGAAAATTAGATTTTGCCAAGAGAGTTCATTTCCCAGAGAAAGGGTTGGGAGGATTGTTGCCGGACGGGACACGAGACCATTGAAACCCCCGATAAAGTCAGTAGGAGACGAACCAAAAGAGACACGGGTTGTGGAGTAACTGGACCTCATTGGACTCCCCGAACCGAGTCCCCTGTACGAGTTGGTCACTCTCTACCTACCAAGACCCGACCGGAAAACGAGTGTCGAGTCTGTACCCCTAGGACGGACCCTCGAACGTGTCGGGCACCTTCACCGGTGGTAGTGGAAGGAGGGACCCTCAGTATAAAGGAGGGTTCCGACAAAGATCTGTACGTCTTGTGAACCCCAAATGGAAGAAAACCAATAATCTTATCTCCGATAAAAAAGACTTAATTTCACGAAGGGGGAAGGCACTTGTTCGAATGGGAAGTTAATTAGAGTACCCTGAAGACACCCGTTTGCCCGGAATCCTGTGTAGACCACTCACTTCAGGACACAAGACAGACACCTACTCCTTCATCCATTCTCCGCCTAGTGTGTCGCCCATCCCTTCGGAAGGGTCGTGCGGAATGAGAGGTCTCACCGGACTGAGTGAGGGAGGTCATGGACCCCGGAGTCTGAGACGTCTTTCGTCGGAACACAAGTGTCCCAGGAAGAGTCTAGGGATTTATGACGGGGGAGACTCTACCTCGACAATTATATTAAGAACGAAAATGTCCACCTCTTTGTCTTCGAGTCTCTTACCGTCCGAGGGTTTCACTCGGCGTGTTCCTCTGAGTTTGACTCGAGAAGACAGAGGGACAGTCTGGGGAAGCCTCTTCCGTTACCGTAGGGTGAGGTCATGAGAACGGACCTTTTGGGGTACCTACCTCCTTGGACCATCCGATATCAGGTGCCCCAACGATTCTCAGCCTGTGCTGACTCGTTGAAGGGAAAGTGAAAAGTGTACGTACGTAACCTCTTCCTTTACCGTTGGGTGAGGTCATAAGAACGGACCTCTTAGGGTCCCTGTCTCCTTGGACCACCCGACGGCAGATACCCCAGCGTGTCTCTACCTGTGCTGACTTCACTGAATTGTCGTCGTCGTCGTCGGCCTGGGGAACGGGAAATTTCCTGTTTCTATCCGTTGGGCATAGGACTTCACGTTTTTGGGAATTAATAAAGACTTCGGAAAATTCCCATTTCTTTGTAACTATAACGACCTTAGAATTTCCGGTCCTCTTTCACGTCGCACCTCCGGTCCCTCTTTAATGACCTCCTCGTAGTTCATTGAAGGGAACATTCCGTACCTTCGCCACAAATGTACGGATTCTAAGGTGGTGCTGGAAGACGGAGCCCCGAAGAAGGAGGACTAGACAAATAAAGATAGTCTTTGATCGCTGAGGTACCCAAAGGGACCACCGAGTCACCACTTCTTAGGTGGACGGTTACGTCCTCTGGACCCAAACTAGGGATACAGTCTCTCTAGTGAACCTCTTTCTTTACCGTTGGAAGAGGTCATGAGAACGGACCCTTTAGGGTACCTGTCTTCTCTGACTGTCCAATGTCAGGTACTTTACGCCTTCTCAACCTGTACTGAATCGCTGATGTATTGTTGTTGTTACGGAGGTACGGGGGAAATTTACATTTATAAGACAGATGGAACTTTAGTCTTAGTATCGTATTAGAGGAACATACATACTAAAAAAATCGAAAAATAAAATCCGACCTTATCTCAACTAATAAGCCTCTTCCGTAACCGTGGGGTGAGGTCATGAGAACGGACCTCTTACGGTACCTGCCTCCTAGGACCATCCGACGTCAGGTACCCTAGCATTCCCAGCCTGTGCTGACTCGCTGAAGTGAAAGTGAAAAGTGAAAGGACGTAACCTCTTCCTTTACCGTCGGGTGAGGTCACAAGAACGGACCTCTTAGGGTCCTTGCCCCCTCGGACCACCCGACGGCAGATACCCCAGCGTGTCTCAGTCTGTGCTGACTGACGTCGTCGTCTCAACGAATTGTTACGACACTATCAGAGTCCACAAGACAAAAATTCTTTTATATGTACTACGAGATTGAAATTATGTTTCCTCCTTATTCTCGCTTTACAAGACGTTATGTCACTATACGTAAAACTATACATTTCCGAGTCCGTCCTGGTATGGGCTTTTGCATTACTTCGTTAGCCGAGCGGACGTAGATATGTATTTTTTTACTGAAGGGCCCTCCTCGATCACCATTTCTTCAACAAGTGGTCACGTCCTCTGTGTTCTGTGTCCAAGTCAGGGACCCAACCCTTCTAGGGGACCTTGTCCTTTACCGTTGCGTGAGACCATAAGAACGGACCTCTTAATGTATCTGTCTCCTCGGACCGTCCGATGTCAGTGACCCTAGCGTCTATCAGTCTGTGCTGACTCACTGATGCGGGTCATCGTGTATTTATTTTTAGTGACACTTATTAATGTCCGTGTCTAGTTGGACCCACACAAGACATCCACTACACGTCGTGAATATCCTTACTACACTAAAAATTTTTGTCACTTGTTGGGAACTTTTCTTCGGTCTTAGTTGTTTCGTGTTCAAAGGGAGTTAAATGTACCATCGACGTCAGGTCTTTTAAGTCCCTTATAATTGAGGTACGTATTTGGGGAAGTTCACAGATACGTTTTCCCTTCATCCAAGACCTACGGGTTTATTATGTAATTGTTTATTTTAGATCGTCGTGTAATTTTCGTGTAACACTGCACCTTTTTACATAGATTTATAAAATCGTACACAACTTATAATATTTTAGAAAGCTATATTACATAATGTAATTAACTAGATCCTCTTTTGTAACATTCTAATAAAGATCCCTTTGTCTTTTAGGTAAACTGTCTCAGTTATTATTAGACCTTAAAAATTTTTCATTATTATATCATTACCTGCCTATAAAGAAATTGTACGTGGTATACAGTGAGATGAGTTTTCCTTTGTGTCTAAGTCAGGATAATTGCCGTTCTCGTTGTTCCGGGAAGTACTAGTAGTTAAAACAAATTACAGAAGTACCAAAAGGGTCACCAGTACATGTCTACACTCTCAACCTGGTATTTCTTCCAACTTGTGACTTCTTAACTACGAAAACTTGACACCACAACCTCTTCTGAGAACTCCCAGGGAACCTGTCGTTCCTCTACTTTGGTCAATAGGGATTTACTTTGGTTGGGACTTATAAGTAACCTTCCTGATAATGACTTTTACTTCGAAGTTATGAACCCGATGGACTACGCTTCTCGGTTAAGTGACCTTTTCTGGGACTACGACTCTTTCTGACTCCCGTTCTCCTCTTCACCTACTGTCTCCTACCCTACTAACCTACCGTAGTGACTGTGTTACCTGTACTCAGACTCGTTTGAGGTCCTCTATTACTTTCTGTCCCTTCGAACCACACGATGTCGAGTGTCCCAACGTCTCAACTTGTGATGAATCGTTGCCTTGTCATCGTTACCTCCATGTTCCGTTAATTAATGAGTCACTTATAAAGATTTCCTTTACATCTTTCTCTCTGAACCCCTTCCTTTTGGACTGTGTTGTTGAGACTTCTTTGATACTAACATATAGACCTTTTGTTTCTGTAAGTCTACTTGGTCATGACGTTTGTAATACTCCCAGGTCATTTCGTTAGAGTACTCTTTGGACACACCTCCAGTCCTTCGTTGTCACTCTTGACCTGTACCTCGTTGTCTGACCAAGGTTTAACCCTTTCCTCATGCAGTTCCGACATACAACAGCGGGACGAATAAATTGAATATACGTCTCATGTACTACGGCCCGACCTACTTCGTGTTCGACCTTAGTTCTAACGGTCCTTTTTATAATTATTAGAGTCTATATGTCTACTGTGGTGGGAATACCGTCTTTAGCTTCTTCTTGATTTTTCGGAGAACTACTTCCACTTTCTCCTCTCACTTTTTCGACCGAATTTTGAATTGCAAGTACAGTAGACCAGGGTAGTAAAGTACTATTTATCTACTCCTTTGTTACCTTTGTCACTATCTGAAATAAAAGAACCCGAGGTTTTACTGACGTCTACCACTGACGTCGGTACTTTAATTTTCTGTGAACGAGGAACCTTCTTCTCGATACTGGTTGGATCTGTCGTATAATTTTTCGTCTCTGTAATGAAAGGGTTGTTTCTAGGTGGATCAGTTTCGATACCAAAAAGGTCATCAATACATACCTACACTCTCACCTGGTATTTCTTTCGACTCGTGGTTTCTTACCTACGAAAACTTGACACCACAACCTTTTCTAAGAACTCACAGGGGACCTGATGTTCCGGTAGGTCGGTCATTTAGGATTTCCTTTAATCAGGACTTATAAGTAACCTTCCTGACTACGACTTCGACTTTGAGGTTATGAAACCGGTGGACTACACTTCTTGACTGAATCTTTTCTGTGACTACGACCCTTTCTAACTTCCGTCCTCCTCTTCCCCTACTGTCTCCTATTCTACCAACCTACCGTAGTGGCTGAGTTACCTGTACTCATACTCGTACGAGGCCTTCAACCACTACCTGTACCTCCGGACCGCACGACGTCAGGTACCCCAGCTTTTCTCAGCCTGTGCTGACTCACTGACTTGACTTAACTCATTTCGTCAGTCTATTTTTTATTATATTTTCATTTGTTAAAAATATGTCTGGATATTTGTCACTCATGGAAAATCTTTTGGAATTAGAGAATCGAGGTGTGGAGGGAAGAGATGAGACAACACTTGAAACCCTCGATCTTCTGTGAAAGATCGGAGAGAATCGTCGGAACAAGGATAATCAAAGAGAGTCACCCTCCGTAAGCGTTCTCCGACCCCAACGTCCCTCACCCTCTCCGTCGACTCTTGAGGTCTTTGGGGTCACACACCGGGGAGTAACCTCCAGGTCGTACCCGTCACCAACCTGAAGGTCATGTTCTCCGTCCCGTCCGAGACTCGAGGTCCGAGGGCGCAATCATCGAAGGACTAGAGTTCCATTTTAGGGAAGAAGAGAACGAGGAGCTGTGAAGGTCATTCAGACTTTGATTAAGGGTGTACTATAGGAGAACTTGATTTTATGGATTGTCCTAAAGAACAAGGACTGACTGATTAGGACTGAGTATTTTATCTATATCATCTCCCTTTTTTTTTTTTCATTTACTCGTTAATGTTATTTTTCTATTTTACAGATCATTATTTGACCTTTTCTTTATTCGTTCTGGATAATCCATTTTTCATATTTTGAGATACCTTTCTGTATTTCCATCTACACTTTTTGTTTTTCTGTACGAGACAGACCAGTCCATCTAAGGGAAAGTATTCCACCACTAAGAGAGATCCAACTGAAGATTGCAATTACGTCACAGTTATTCTTAAGATTTAAAAACAAAATCAAACTCTTCATCTGATCGACTAAGATTTTCCACTATAACATTTGTTCCTTTTGAGTAAATTTTTATTCTCGGTACTTTCTCCAGATTAAAATAGTCTATAATTTTATACAATCCTTCGAGTTATTATTTAATTAAATTGATAACAATTAATTTAATCACGTCACGACTATACATCAGTTTAATTTGTCCACTCTTTCAACTATTTATTTTGGTTTATACAAGACATTGAAGCATATTCTATGTCATTTACACCGTAGAATTTAGTCGTCTCTTTTTATCACATTTCCCATCACTCTGTTGACCCGTAAAAAGTTTGTGTGGAATGAAGTACATGATGGTATTTATTTGAGGTTTACCTATTTTATGGATGTACATTTTTAAATTTGGTATTATTGTGGTGTTCTTTTATACCTCATTCGTCCGAATAAATTGATACCAAGTTTTAGGTTACAAATATTTTATTAACTAACTATTTACAATGATATATTTTCAAAATTTTTAAAGATGTGTTGTTTTGTTTTTGGGAATCGTTTTAGTTTTCTGGTTTTATCTTTTTTTTTTGCATTTTTGGTTTGTCCCGTTTTATAAACGTTGAGTACAGTATCTGATTCGAAAATTAAATAGTTTTTTTATTTCTCGAGAGTCTTTATTTGTTGTTTTTAAATTTTTTTTTGTGGGTTTACCCGTTCCCCGAAAATTTTTATATTTTTTCTACATGTCGAACTGTATTTTATTCTCTATTAATATAATTTTATTATGACTCTGTGGTAAAAAGTGACTAGTCTAAATAAATTTTTAAATTTATAATTATTATGCAAGACAACCACTACCTGTCCCGCCGGATCACACGACGTCAAGTACCCCAACGTTTCTCAGCCTGCACTAACTCGCTGGTTTGACTTGACTTGACTTATTTAAGACAACCACTCTAACCCACCGTTGAACATGAAACGACCACTCATAAATTTAAGAAAGTTTGAAATACTTCCCGTTAAACTGTTATGGTCGTTTTAATATTTTCAAATATGGGTAACCTGGTCGTTAGGGTGAAGGCCCTTAAGTAAGTTGACTGTTTAAACGAGTCAAAGATACCCTGTACATAATGATGTCTTAATAAACATCCCTTTTTTTTTTTCAACCTTTACATGAACTACAGATAGTTCTCTTCTGTTTATTAGATCAATAGATAAGTTGTCTTAAATACGTTGCAGTACAGTTTCGATACCAAAAAGGTCATCAGTGCATACCTACACTCAACCTGGTATTTCTTGTGACTTCTTAACTACGAAAACTTGACACCACAACCTCTTCTGAGAACTCTCAGGGAACCTATCGTTCCTCTAGGTTTGTCAGGTAGGATTTCCTCTAGTCAGGACTCATAAGTAAGCTTCGTGACTACGACTTCTAGGTTATGAAACCGGTGGACTACACTTCTCGGTTGAGTAGTCTTTTCTGGGGCTACGATCATTAGACACTTCCGTCCTCCTCTTCCCCTACTGTCTCCTGTTCTACTAACTTACCATAGTCGCTGACTTACCTGCACTCAAACTCGTTCGAGACCCTATACCACTTCCTGTCCCTTCGGACCACGCGATATATCAGGTACCCCAACGTTTCTCAACCTGTGTTGACTCGCTGACTTGTCGTTTACGTTACACTCTTCTTTTTTTCCCCCCCCTTAAAATACAAAATACTCCTTTCTCGAAGTCCTATATAACAATGAACTTTATTTCGAAGGGTCCACCTTGATCAATATCACCATTTCTTGAACGGACGATTACGTCCACTGAGTTCTCTAGTCCCAAACTAGGGACCCAACCCTTCTAGGGGACCTCATCCTTTACTGTGGGGGGGGGGTGGAGGTCATAAGAATGGACCTTTTAAGGTAGCCGTCTCCTCGGACCCCCCGATATCAGGTACCCCGGTGTTTCCCAATCCATGTTCACTCATCCACTCGTATATGAATGTGTGAAAGATCCTACTATGTGTGTCATACGATTGACAACGGATCGTCTTCACACGACTATTTGTATATACAAGTCTGTACACTCACAAGGGAGACGTTTCAATCTGTTCTGTACGTGTTTGCACTGTTTTCACCAATAATGTCACCCCCCTCCCTTGTCAACCCTGTCCTCTTCCTTATCCTTTGAAAGTAAACATGGAAAAATACAACGAATAAAACAATTCGATAATTTTACATAAGAGGCAAGTTTCAATGATGTGTACTTTTGTAAACGTTTTAATCGTGTTTCCGATATGTTTCTTCTTTCCCACGTCCACTGTCCCTGGTCTCCGAGGGGAGTATTCGGACGAGACTGGGGGGTCCAAGAACCGGGTGACCAGTCCTCACCCACCTCTCTTGTGTCCGAAATTGTGAGGGTCAGGACGACTTTATTCGTTGGGGGTAGTAGGTCCGTCGGGACTCAGTCGTAGGCCGGGACGGAGACGTTCGTCTCTTTACTGAAAGATATCCACTCAGGCACCTCTTGCACACAGACCGAGTCTGACTTAACAGACCCTGGTTTGTGCCCGCAAAGGGTTGGGGGTCTTCTTGGTGGGTCGACAGACAACTTTCGGTTATAATGCAGGGTCTCAGTTTCGGTTCGTCTCCGACTCCCCCAACGGACCCCTTGAGACGTTCCGGGTTTCTTTACTCTCGAAGACATTACCAGATCAGCTTCCCCGGTGAGGAAACGGGGTACCCTTGTGTCATACCGACTTGTCTTCTAAGGTCGAGGCGGTGAATTAAGTCATGTGAAGACCGTTCAATGACTTTGAGAGTCTTTGAGTTAAAGGATTAGACATTTTGCTCATATGAGAACGGAGTGACGTCTCGACAACCTCCCTAGTCTTTGTTACATACGTTACATAAACCAGAAGAGACGAGTTAAGACCTATTGAATTGTGTGCTAGCTCACAATTACATAGAAAGTGAAGGTCAAGATGGACCTTCCAGAGGAAGTGGTTCCGTTCCAGAGACTTGATGATAATTATGGATCGATAATGGATTGAAGTACTGTAAATTGATCTACAATCCTTCTCTGATTGGGTCCCTACCGTTTATAGATCTGGTACACAGACACCAGTGTGAAGACGGGATACGGGTCCGTCTGTAGTGATCAACGATACTGTTCCTCTTAAGAGCTCCGTCACACGAGGTCCGTCGGTAAAGAGTAGGTGGTGGTACGTCCTCTCTACTTTATGTAAATAGGTAAGATCTGTCCAGAGGTTTCAGGACAATGTTAGAACGATCGAGACTAAAGAGTCTTAGATATTCTTCAATTTTATATTTTAAATTTGTACATTAACTTTTTTAGTTTTCTATAATGATGAAGGTTTAATAGTCATGAGTTGTAAATTAAGTGGAACTTTACGAAGAGACACCACACCACACCCGGTCCTGTCCCTCGTCTCGAAAGGACTATCCACGACGACACCCCTACAGGCAGAGTGGACCACACTCAAGACGGGAGTGGTCCGAGTGGACGGCAGTCCCCCAGTGTATCCTGTTCATGTGTAGGAGGAGGTAAACACGGGAACTTTATTTAAGACACAGGAGATCCCGGGGTGACAACACCGAGAACCCCCATTCCCTTCCATTCTCTTATAAATGATTCATATATGACGAACGGCCTTTTTACATAAAGTATATAATCGTTGGAAACTCCCGTCCATAATCATAGGGGTAACATGTTCACTGTTTTAATTCCAAATTGTCGATTTTACAAAAGGGGTTCGAAGGACTCGTCCATTTGGTTCTCTTACGTAATGGACGGGCTAATGTTAGTGACCACCGAGTCTGCTATTTCTTAGACGGACGTTACGTCCTCTCGACCTAACTTAGGGACCTAGCCCTTCTAGGGGGCTTCTTCCCTTACCGTTGGGTGAGGTCATAAGAACGGACCTCCTAAGGTACCTGTCTCCTCGGACCACCCGATGTCAGGTACCCCAGCGTTTCTTAGACTGTGTTGACTCACTCATTGTGAAAGTGAAAGAAATTATTGTCGGACCTCTGTCTTGTTTCGGGAGGTCTGATTTGGACCGACTCGGTCTAAAGAGGAACAGGGATATTGAACTTCACAACCTGTTAAACCCCCGTGTCTCATCTTTTGTAAAAAATTAAACCTACGTGTCTCAGGACGCCAATCGAGAACACAACAAGACTAACGACGTCACACCACGTCGTCAGTCGGGTTAAGAGGAATCCGGGTGGGTGGAAAGATCTCTTGAGAGACTCGACCGTTTCCGACCTGTCAGTTCCCGCAAGGGTTCACAGAAGAGGAAGGACCGTCGGAAGACGCACGAGACTACTTCCGAGACGGTCCTCAAGACCCGACAGGGCAACAGTTCCGGCCCGACTGAGTACCAATAGACACTGTCTTTCCTTTCACAGTAGTAATAGTAGTAGTAGCGGTAGACTGTTTTCGACTAAGATCAGGGCAACTGATCTTAAGACAGGTACGACCCCGGACCCACGAGTCCCACCCTAGAGATAACCTCGTGGGGTGGCGGGCCCGAAGTGTCACTCGACACACGATGCATAAATATGCTACGTCGAGTGAAATTAGACGGGTGGTTAGACTACACTGTCTTCATTAATGATTGGGACTTGACTTTGGGATTTTCCATCTCATTGAACATGTCCCACTAAGAAATCTTTCATGTCGATTTATATATCGGACTCTAAAACTGATTAAGAGGTGCACCGGAGAGACTACTTATCTAAAAAGGTGACTCTGAACTTTGTCAAAACAAGTTAAGACTCATTACCCCCCCCCCCCTTTGTGGGTTTATTGTCTTCAAATTCGTTATATCTTTAAATGAAGATAGCGTACAGGTTCCACAGGTCTCCTCGACAAACCTCGACCATACCACGGGGTACCATAGTTATAGGGTCCAAGGAAGAGAAATAACAAGATACGATGTAAAGTAAGGATTCCACAGAAGTACCAGGTCGTACCGACGACCTCGAGGTCGATAACGTAAAGTAGGTCACCGTGATCACTATTTATTAGGTGATCACCTCTGTATTCTCTATTCTAAAGTTAGGGACCCAACCTTTCAAGGGGAGCTACTCTTTTACCGTTGGGTGGGGTCATAAGAACGGACCCTTTAAGGTACCTATTTCCTCGGAGCCTCCGATATTAGGTATCCCTTCGTTTCTCAGTCTATGTTGACTCGAACACGCGCGTGCGTGTGTGTGTGTGTATGATTGTGTGTGTAGTAATTCCTCCTTCTCTTAATTAAACATGTACGAAAGAAGGAATTTGTATAAAGAAGTTAGAGTTGATGAAAATGAACTTTGAATCATAACGGGGTTTGAATCAGATATGTTCCCTTTGACCCTCTATAGTCTAAATAAGACCGACCAAAACACAATTTTAGACCACAAGGTAGTTCCTCCTACTCCTCATCTTACCTATCCTGAGTAAGAAAGACCTCACTAAACTCTGATTTTGTTCGTTTTCTTTGATCCCGACCCTTTATTAAATAAGTGACAAGTAAGTAAGTAAGAAGTTTATTTACACATGTTTATATATGTCTTCCAAATGAAAGACGAGTAAACCAAAACGTAGGTCCCCTAAGTCTCACTGACTCTGTCTGTCCCAGGGACGGAGACATCCAAGTGTCAGGTCAACCCACAGGATCGAGACTGAAAACTAGCCCAAAATACCGAAATTAGTTGGTGTGGGAAATAGTCTAGGAGTGAGATAGGAGTAGGTATCTTAAGAACTTAGGTCGTCGAGTATGTGTGGACGATCAATCTTATAAGAGACGACTCTACAGCGACTCTACACCCCTTTCCATCCTCGTGTCTCTTGGGCCAAAGGTAACAAAGGAGAGACCCTATTGTTCGTGAGTGACGTCCCAATAAGAAATTCAACCTAAGGAGTCCTCCTCGTGGGTCGTCCCGGGACCACCCCGTCGTTGAAAAGAAGACAAATATGCAGACAGACAGTGAGACGACTACACTGTCCACTTTCTTCTAAGGGACCTTCCTCCAGGAAAAAGTCGAACTCTTAAGGGTCTCTTACACCCTATGGTCCCAAACTTCTCGACAACTCCCCCCGAACCTCCTGTGGTTGGCAGTCAGGGAGGGTGACGGAGGACCGCGACGGATGAGACCCAGACGACGTTAGTGTCCAATCCTCTAGAGACACCGAGACCGTGGGTGGCACCACTAAGAGACATTCCCCGTCACGTACCGGGTTCGTGTACCTAAGACCTTGACGGACAGACCCAAGTTTAGGACCGGGACGGTGACACCGGGGGTCATATACCACTTCAGGATTGAAGGTCCCGAAGTCGTACCCTGCTATAAACTTCGGTCCCAGAAATTTCTCCAAGAACAACAAATCAGCGATTCAGAAAACGCTGGGGTACCTGACATCGAGTGGTCCGAGGAGACAGGTACCCTAAAGGGTCCGTTCTTATGACCTCACCAAAGGGTAAAGAAAGAGGTCCCCTAGAAGGGTCTGGTTCCTAGCTTGGGCCCAGAGGTCGATCCGTCCGTCTAAGAAATGGCGACTCGGTGGTCCCTTCGGGGGAAATTTCTCTATTAATTCCATTTTACTTCAGTAATGTTACCCAGGGTTAAGTTATGGTACCCATAAGGATGTTCTTCTCCTCTAATCTTGTCCCTCTATGTCTTCTGACCTTCTGGTGTACTCCTCTGTCCTTCTGTCGTTAGACATTCGGTTCCTCTCTTCGGAACTCTTTAGTCAGGACGGTGTGGGACTAGAAGTTGAAAATTGGACGTCCTGACGGTTTCGTGTAAAGAAGACAACTCCGGCGGGTCAGACACGAAGAGACGGTACCGTCGGGATCTTTTGCTTATGTTTAGCACCCTGCAGAAAAGTGTGGGCAAGACACGGGCAAAAGGAGTAAATATTTTGACTCTACTATTGTCCTAGAGGGAGTACTCTGACAAGACTCCGAAGTTGATCGTTGTTATGAGTCTTGCCCTGGACTGTGTTAGATCCGAAGGGACCACCGAGTCCGCCATCTCACAGACGGACGTTGCGGTCTCTGGACCCAACCCTTCTAGGGGACCCTTCCTTTACCGTTGGGTGAGGTCATAAGTACGTCATAGGCACGGACCTTTTAGGGTACCCTTCGGACCACCCGATGTCAGGTACCCCAGCGTTTCTCAGTCTATGCTGACTCGCTGAAGTGAAGTGAAGTTCCCTTGATATTAATACTTCTGCTAAAGAGAGGTGGACGGGGTGGTCTAAAGTTTCTGTCTCAAAGGGAGAGGTAAAGCGTTACCGATCGCGAGTCACCTTATGTCTCACGAGACGAATCTTCCCTTATAACGACCCGTTTACCCACTCACTTCTTTACGACAAAATTTACGAAGACCCTTCTTCAGTCTTCAACAAAAGTTCCCTATCGAGAGATTATAGATCTACCTTCACGACTTTTTGTTTCACTCACGGGTTCACACTTTTACTCCCTAAAGACCTTCCTTCTTCCCTTCCTCTCCTCACTCTCAGAGTCAGTGAAGGCGAGCCGTCCACTGGGCCCGGTCTCCACATCGACGGAGACGACTCCGACTGCGTCGGACGCACGACTTGCACCGACTGCTCGTCCTGTCCTGACTCGGACGCTCGTCCCATCCCACAGTCTCTTGGTCCACTCTGAGGGAAGGTCGTGGACGGGACCCGGTCTGCGTTCCCGAAGCGGCGGGGTTTACGGGGCGGGTGTATGTAGACAGAGCAGAGAAAACGGATGACTCAAGACTGAGTAGGGTGTCTGGGAGGGGTAAAAGACTAGTGACTAAAGGGACGAGAGGATGGATATTGAGGTTTCGGTGAAGAAAGGGAGGAGGTCCCTTAGAAGGGTTGGGTCCCTAGTTTGGGTCCAGAGGGTGCAGTGTCCGCCTAAGAAATGGTCGACTCGGTGTCCCCTTCGGGTTCTTATGACCTCACCCATCGGATAGAGAAGAGGTCTCCTAGAAGAGATACGTCCTTAGCTTGGCCCCAGAGGGTGTAACGTCCGCCTAAGAAATGGTTGCCCCGATAGTCCCTTCGGCTTGGATTCTTTCGTTACGCCTATAGAACCTGGGGATGTCTCTCGTTAAGACCGAGAATTTATGGATACTAAGACGGGTCTCACCCTCCGACATCAACCGTTTCTAAAGGACCTCTACTACTTCAAATTTAGATTAATGTAGTCTCTAGTTTCAGTCGGACAGTAGGCCGACACAAACGTAGGTGGGACAGTTACAAATAATTTACAGGAGACACTTCTTCCTTTACCGTTGGGTGAGGTCACAAGAACGGACCTCTTAGGGTCCCTGTCCCCTCGGACTACCCGACGGCAGATACCCCAGCGTGTCTCAGCCTGCGCTGACTTCGCTGAATCGTCGTCGTCGTTGTCTTCGTCACACGGTCGGTCCGAGACGTACAACCCCTCTGTATCCACTGGCTCTCCCAAGAGAGTTTCTTGATCGTGGGGTTTATTCTTTTGTCGGGACGTTTGTTTTTTATTCTGAAGCAACACTAGAATGGTCGGGTCTTGGGGGGAAGTCGCCGTGGTGCTCCCTTGTACTGTTACCTCTGGAGTGGGATCTCTCGTAGGACTTTCCAGACTCTTCCCCTTGGGAACCCACACAGAGTCTCTTGTTTCATTGGTGTTTATGGACGCGTCCGGTCCATCTCTGGTAAACATACTTGTGAAGGAGAAACATTTAAAAGTAACGGGGGAGACGAAAAAAGATTCGAGAAGGTGTGACCACTAACCTTTATTAATTTTGACGGGGACTTTTCCTGTCTCCTGAAGTGGACAAAGTCCGTCTCCTCTCTTTCGCCGGAGAGTCCCTTAGTGGCTCTAGTCACCTCGCGAAGGACAACACTACCTTTATGAACGACCGACCCCGCCATCGGTGACCAGTGCACCCCGATAATGTTCCGGAACTTTTGCACCGATTAGAAAGTAAAGGGACCTTAATTAAGACTTTATCGGTGTGTACCGGTGACCGATAACTTAATCTTTCGCGTCCCGACCCGCAGTTCCTCCGACGGAGCAGTCAGTCTGCTCGCAGGGCGGACACCGGAGTCCGTGTGAGAGAGGTCCTCGTGAACAGAGGACGTCCCTACACCTCGGGGGGACGTCCCCACCACAGGTGTAGGGGCCGGTGTGTGAGTCTACGTGTCCTTTCCAGGTAAAAGGAATAAAAGAACTTCAGTCTAGTTTACACTGACCGTCGAGGGAAAAATGGTCGGGTCCCCCTACAGGTCGGAGTCAGGATCGTCCGTGGGTCACAGGTGTACGGTAGCAGTGCGGTTCCAAGGTCCCAACCCAATACCTCGTCGATCCGTGGACCCATTGTCTTCGAAGGAAGTCCCGGTCCGACGACGGACCTGTGGACCTGGGAGACCTCTCCCGTCCAACTCCTAGAAGGTGGGAGGGGAGAGGAATTCTGTGCCCCAGTTCACACGACCGATGATTGTCTTGTGATCGGGGACCGGGGTGGGTCCGTTTCTCGAGAGAGGCAATGCGGAAGATCCAAGAGAGGAGGGGAAGACCACAAGAACCGTGTTTTAAAATGAACGAGTCCGAAATGGTTTTGTTTTCGGTCATCCCCGACACAGAACGAAATTCGGGTCCTTGGAATTACGACCCAACTCTTCCGAGTTGTGTTAGTCACAAAAGGAGATCTTTGAATGCCTTTTTTAATTTTTCTTAGGATGATAAATTGTAACGTCATTTAATGCGTACACGCGAGTCAGCGATTTAACACAGACTGGGAAACACCGGGTGGTCCGAGGAGACGGGCACCCTAAAAGGTCCGCTCGTATGTCCTCACCCAACGGTAAGGGAAGAGGTCCCCTAGAAGGTCTGGGTTCCCAACTTGGACGTAGAGGAAGTAACCGTCCGTCTAAGAAATACCGACTCGGTGGTCCCTTCGGGACACTATTAATATAAAGGAATATTTTGACATTACGGGGTGTACCTCTTCTTCTCATTCTCCGGTCCTTTTCTGTAAGTGTCGTTTCCCTTGTCATACAAGTTTCCCGGTCTCCGGTAATTCGAGGCGCCGTTGGTCTAAGGATCATCCCGTCGGAGTCTGATCGAGTAGAATTAGCACCGCCAAGGGGCTCACAGACGATACTCTAATAAAGGTGGTCCAGAGTACTGCATCTACAACAGTACGGGCAAAGTTTCTACTCCTGTGACTCTAAGGTTCTCCAGTCTACTAAACCGATTCAATAGGGTCCTAAATTTGGGTCCAGAGTACCCGACCTACGAAGTCAAGGATGTCGGTCGGACCCTTGTCTAGTACATTTGCTCCTCGTTCCTCGTTAAACGGAACCCTCACCCCACTGGGTCTCCACACTCCCGGTCGGGGGTCGGTCCTCTACACAGTTCTCTCTGTCGGATTTTAGACTCAGTAGGTTAACTGCGGTCTTTGGTGACCAGTCCACCACTCGGACGGGTGGAAGGGGTCGAAGATAATTATTAGCCGGTCTCCCTCGACGGGTGCCAATGAGTGAATTACTAATTTGTGTAGTAGTGAGGAAGGGTCTCACGCCGGGGCCGCCCCGCCCGTCCGTACTGTAGTGGTCGGTACGGGAGAGAGGCGAACTCTTCTCCACCGTACCCGACCCTAACACCCTTCGGACCTAAGTTTCTGCCCGAAGGGATTACCGAGTCGACCAACTCTTAGACGGACGTTACGTCCTCTGGTCCCAAGCTAGGGACCCAGTCTTCCGAAGGGACGTCTTCCCTTACCAATGGGTGAGATGATGAGAACGGACCTCTTAAGGTACCTGTCTCCTCGGACCGCCCGAGATCAGACCCTGAGTCCTGGTCTACGTAAGAGAGACCAACAGTCCAGGAGATTGATGACTCTCTTTCATGGTTCGTAGAGAAGGGTAGTTGTAATATAATTATATTTTCTCACAAATATCTCGGGGATCGTAATCTTCCGTGAACTACCAAACCCTCGGGAGGTCTGTATCACCAATCCCTGTCTAAACCCTCGGTCTGGAGGACCCAAACTAAGGTCGAGATGATCGATCCGGTAGGACTCGTTTAATGAATTAAAAAAAAAGACAGAATCATAAAGGTAAATACTTCATCTGCACTGTTTTTACACGGGACTCAGAACCTCTACACAACTTCTAATACTTATGAGGTGCGTTTACCAAATAGTGTTAGGGGTCCCGGATACACGACTTATGTATAATCGACAATAGCAATCGGTCCTTAGAAACCTGGTCCTAAAAAGACTCGGAGTTGAAGGGGTAGACGTTTTACCTCTATATGTAGAAGAAACTCCAATCTGACGATTGACACACACTACTACACACATCCTGAGACCACATCTTAACTGTAAATCAGTAACTTTCGGAGAAAGGGAAGATTCTCGGGAGTCTAATCTATCAGACTCAAAGGTAGTCCATACTTCGTCAGAGAGGTAGTCGTACCTACATCCACACGTTGTTTGTCGTTACCATTGTGGTACCTTCTTCCTGCTCCAAGAGGTTCTTTTAAGAGTCTGACTCCATATTATAAAGGGTCCACAAGAAACCAGGACCTCTTCGGGAACTCTCGGGGAACCTGACGTTCTTCTAGTTCGATTAGTTAGGATTTCCTTTAGTTGAGATTTACAAGTAACCTTCCTGAGTACGATTTCGAGGTTATGAAACCGGTGAACTACGTTTCTCGACTGAGTAACCTTTTCTGGGACTAAGACCCTCTCTGACTTCCGGTTTCGTCTTCCCCCACCGTCTCCTATTCTACCAAGCCATCGTAGTGACTGAGTTACCTGTATTTAAACTCATTTTCAGACCCTCTATCGTCTCTTGTCTCCTCGGACCGCACGACGTCAGGTACCCCAACGTTTCTCAGTCTGTACTGAATCGCTGGCTAGTTGTTTCCGCGACAAATTGTCACTACCAGTAAGGTGTATGACTCGTCTCGACGACTCTCACGGTCCGAAAGGTCTCTGTAGTCCAACAACCCTTAGTCGGTCTGATGAATTAGAAGGATCGACACCCAGGAACCTGTCCAATGGTGGGGAGAGACTCGGAGTCAAAGGAACTCACATTTTACCCCTAACATTATGAACGAAACGTCATTTTTTTGTCTTTATTTTATTAACCCAAAAAGACATTGTAAAGTGACTTTTTGGGTTTACTCGAAAAACCGGTCGAGTTACGACAACGACGACGACGACGACGACGACGACGACGACGACGATTCAGTGAAGTCAACACAGGCTGAGACACGCTGGGGTATCTACCGTCGGGTGGTCCGAGGGGACAGGGACCCTAAGAGGTCCGTTCTTGTACCTCACCCAACGGTAAAGGAAGAGGTCACGTACTTTCACTTTTCACTTTCACTTCAGTGAGTCAGTACAGACTGAGAAGCTCTGGGGCACCTGACGTCAGATGGTCCGAGGAGACGGATACCCTAAAAGGTCCGTTCTCATGACCTCACCCCACGGTAACGGAAGAGACCGGTCGGGTTATGTATCACAGATTGCGTCATGGATCGTATATTATCCACAAGTTATCCATCAGAGACTTTTTTTTTTTAAGTTTAAGAGAAGGAGAATTTAATGAGAGAGTAAACGATTCGCGACCAGACAGCTCCTCGTACTCCGAGTATCTACCTCATGGTCAGACCAAGGGTATCGAGGGGTGATCGTCTCGGTTCCTGGAACGGATTTCAGTAATATGTCTCAAACCGAAGTTCGGACCCTCGACTTTCTCCCGAGACCTGTACTCCATTCTCTCTCCCCTCCACTCTACCCTAAAAATAAAGAATCTCTACTCGTGTCTCCACCCTGTCTGTTTGAGAACTCTACTGTACAGAATTATTAACCTGGAGAGTGAAGATTAGGACCCTCCGGTTCATATTTGTGTATTTTATTTACTGTAGTAAGGCGGAGTAGTGGTTTGTTTCTGACGTTTACGTAACTCTGTTGTTACTCCACGGTCACACGCGGATAGTCTACCCGTCTGTCAGGACCCGGTTCCTACACGGGTGTGTGTTGACCGTCCTGGGTTAGGAGTGTGACGGACAACCTTCCACCGAATGACGTGACTCGTTTCAGGAAATTTTTTTTAATATACACATATATACCGAAGGGTCGACCACCTCAATCTTCTTAAGTGGACGGTTATGTCCTCTACGACCCCTGTACCCAAACCAGGGACCCTACTAAGGGACCTCATCCTTTGCCACTGGGTGAGGTCATAAGAACGGATCTTTTAAGGTACCTGTTACCTCGGACTACCCGATGTCAGGTACCCCAGTGTTTCTCAACCTGTGTTGACTCACTGACTCATGTGTGTACATACATATATACATGGATATATACGACCAGGTCTCCAAAACGAGACATCGTAATATGTTTCTACCCAAACCCCTTCGTATATGTTCCTGTCAGTTGGGTCATCTTTTGACCTATGTACACACATGAGTCATAAGGACGGACCTCTTCGGGTACCTGTCTCCTCGGACCGTCCTATGTTAGGTATCCCAACGTCTCAGTCTGTACTGACTTCACTGAATCGTGCGTGTGTGTAATAGTATGTTAACATTTATAAATAAACGGGTGTGTATGAGTATCATTTTACCTTCCTGTAGGTGATTTTATAATTATCCCTAACAAAGACGTACCACCAAACGAAAAAAATTTAAAAGATTTGAATAAAACAACCAACGTACACACACACATACATAAATCTCAAAGAAACTTAAAAGATCATCAAAATGTACCCTATAAACAAAGACTTTGTGGAAAACAAAGAATGATACCCTCATTGTGGGTAAGATATCGTGAGGAGCCCAAAATTGTCCGAGTCTTAATTCGGTGCCAGGTGCCAGGTGACCACGAGTTCACGGGTTCCAACTCAGTCGTAGATGGACCTGTTTGTACGTAAACCTGAACTATATTTGCTCCCGAGCAAACAGGCGACACCCGTCTGACTCGTTGAGCTCGAGGTGGGAAGACGTGGGGTCCGCCGAGACCCCGAGACAGGGAACGAAGGGACCCTCCGACCTCCATGAGCCGTCGGTGAAAAAGAGGAGAGGTCTGTGAAGGACCGACAGAAGGAGGAACCTCTGTTAGATAAGTCCAGTGGTCGAGGGACAGGTCGTTAGTACGTCGGACGTCCAGTGGTCCCGGTGGAAGGGTCCGGTCCCTGTACTCAATCCGAAACACCATAGTCAGACCTTGAGTCGAAGGAGTAGACACTTTACCCCGATTTTTGTGGGTGTGAGGGGTGTCTTGTCCACGAGAAGGGAGACTATTCGGACGCGAGACGTGAACCTCCTTCTTACACACACGATTCAGGGAGTCAGTAGGGACTGAGATACTGGAATACCTCGTGTCGGCCGGTCCGAGGAGACAGGTACCCTAAGAGGTCCGTTCTTATGGCCTCACCTAATGGTCCGGGAGGAGGTCCCCTAGGAGGACTGAGTCCCCACCTTGGGCACAGAGAAGGCAGAGGACGTAACCGTCCGCCCAAGAAATGGTGATCACGGTGGACCCTTCCGGACATCTTTCTTATGTTCCATGTTTGGACAGGTGGACGAGTCCCCTTGGACCAACCCAAAAGAAATTCATTTCCGAACAACCAAAAGGGTGATATAGGGAAGCGGAAAACGAATCCTCACCCCGTCGACACGGAATAGGCGGGACATGGCACTTTTATTGGACTGAGTCGGATGAGGTCGGGTGAGAGGGACCATGTTCGGATGTAGACGGCAGACCAAGGCACGTCGAGTGTTCCCCTTACGGATGTGACATAAGGAGGTCCGGTGACGTCTCGTGGGAGGAGAACGTGTACTGGGACCTCCACTCGTTTCCGTGGACAACGAACTTACGAACGCCCCCTCCCCGTTTAAAGTCAGGGACAGGTCTCTCTTGCTCCGTGTTGCGGACGTCTCAGTCCCGACACGACTCGACGCGAAACTCTCCGAGGGTCGTTTCCTCACTTGGATTTTGAGGAAGTCCAAAAGGTCTTTCGTAACATTCCCCACTTTTATTTCGTTACTTGTGAGGAAGGATTACCGTTATTGTGACTCGGTTTGTCCTATTAAACGGTGATCCTGGTCGTTACCGCCCCCCGACCGACTCTAAATTAAATTGTGTTCCTTACGTTTCAGTACACTGTAAAGAAGAGATTAGACAGACCCTTCATTTAACGTACCAACGGTGGGGTTTTTTTAGGAAAACGTAAACAACTTGGACCAGGGTCGACCGCCACCACTCCCCCTCACCAGTCGTTCCTCGGGGGTCCTCCGGGACGTTGAGGGCGACATTGAAGAGGTGGTTGTTTCTGTTAGGATTCCTAGTAGGTCCTACGGTAGCTCGTGGACGTCTCTATTCAACAGACTTCGGAGTCTCCGTTCTTCTCGTGTAATTTCAAATCCTTTACAGTTTCTTGGTAGGATAGAGGATTTGGACCTACTACTTACTAGTACAATGACTTGACTCCAAACGAGGACCGAGTTCTTAGGTTATGACTGTATATTCACAACTCATTTTTCTTTTCTATCGAACTGACTTTTCGACCGTTAGGACCCCTCTTCCACCTGTGTACAGGGGGGTTTTAGTTGAGGGATGAAGGGTACAAAACGAGTCTCTAATATGTTCCCTTTCTTCCTTTCCCAATGTACGGTTCCTTTCCCAACACCCCACACACTAGTCGAGCACCTGTAAGAAAACTAACCAACCACCACTCCATTGACTCTCAGTTGTAGTAGTCGGAAGGTCAAGACTGGACAGACCCCAGATGCACGAACACCAGTGAATTGCACACGAATCAGCGAGAAACGTTAGGGTACCTGACATCGGGAGGTCCGAGGAAACGGGTACCCCTAAGAGGTCCGTTCTTATGACCTCACCCAACGGTTCAAGAGGAGGTCCCCTAGAAGGACTGGGTCCTTGAACTCGGTCCCAGAGGACGTAACGGACACCTAAGAAATGGTCGACTCGATGGTCCCTTCGGAATCATATTAATTGAATAAGGTGGAGAACCCTCAAAATCATAGACATTTTGTCGAGTTTCTTATACCGAGTCTCATAATAGACACCAGGAACTCCTCCTTGACTTCCAGGAACTGAAACAAATTACCCATGTGATAATAAACCAGAACAAACTAGCGAAAGGAAACGAAAACGTAAAAGAGTGAAGAGACTAATTCAAATCAGAAACCGATTTCAAAAAGCTGTCAGTCCTCCGTCCATCTACTGTACCCCCCACCCCCCACCCACAGACACGACCCTTCCGGGTATCCCAGGTCGAGACAATATTATCAAAATTCGGTTGACAGACATGTATTCACGTTTAGTAGAAGGAAGAAAGAAAAGGAAGGAGAAAAGAAGGTAAGTTACTCGTTTATAATAAATTTCTAAAAGGACAGGACACGTTCTGCCATATCAGGGTTGAGTCTCTTCAACAACGGGGAAAAACATCCTTCGAGACAGGAGTCTCCATGTTCGTTTTGGGTCTCCTATTTCCTCGGTCTTACCCGTCCCGTCCGTCCGTCCAATCCGACCTTTCACGTCGACCTCCACCACCACCTCTGTCAGTTCGGTCCTTGCACCCACCTCGTACTTCCCGGTCGCTAAAGTCTTACTCACTAACGGTTTACACGTACGCCCGAGGAGTTTCGAGGGTACTGGAGAGTCCCTTTTACCCCTTTCAAAGGGTCCCGAGCCAGGAGAAGTCTGAAATCCTCAAGAGATTGATTCATTGGATTTTAATTGACTGTTGGAAGCTGAATTGTACGTTTGTCGGGTGGACTCTTGTTTCAGTTGTACCTCATTTGACTAGACCTTCTATGATGCTCGACCTCTCCGCCTCTAGACTATTGTACTCCGGGACCTAGGTCGGTAAGGACTTCGATTGGGAGGAGACCTATAATGACGACACACTCGGGCATTCATACGGGGTGGGGAAACAACGAATTCGGTGAACTTTAATACAAATACGATGTATAGGTGATTTATAAAGATTGATTATTGTTCCTTCCCTTTGTGTGTTTCGAGACCCCCGTCCTCCACCACTCCTGTACGAATAGGTACGGATCAGATTACCGACGGTCAAAGTTTGTAGGGAAAAAGTCCTCCCGAAAAGATCTTGGAGTTCTCATCCACTCTAAAACCCAGCTTATCAGAAAATTCTGGGACCAGGAATTGTTGTGAAGATTGTTGAGGTTAATATATCAGTACGGTAAAAGTAGGCAAATAGCGATCGTAGAGTGTATCACGGGCTACCTAAAATTTACGAGTTATTGATACATGACCTAAGAAATTTGTCCACTTAGACCAACCTCTCCTCGTACTCTCCAAATGACCTTCTCAACTACAAATAGTATCGGAACGACCTCCCACTGGGCCAGTCCTACCTGACACGACCCGACGTCACTGTTGGGGGAAGACCTACGAGGACCATACGCCGTTGTTCCAGATAAAAAAGGGGAACAGTGTACTACTAAAATCAGTCGACCCATGACACGAGACTCAAGGGAGGAAGACCCAAGACAACCTGTCTGGGAGGTGGTGGACCTTACCAGGCACACCGGTCTCAACTCTCACTACCCCTATCCTCTACTTAGTGTCCGGTCGACAATTTCAGGGGTAGGCCTTCACTGTGTTTAGTGAAGGGGAGGGTAAGTAACTGTCCCGTTCAGTATGGGTGCACGGACTAAAGTCCCCGTCCTGTACCTTCGCGACTGTACCCCCACTTGCTGGACTACTATAGAGTCGACAGTCATAGAGGGTCACGAGTCAAGACGGGGTGCGATAGAAACAAGAGCCCGTCCAGGAAAGTCCTAATTTAGGTACAAAAGGGGTCTACTCACCGTTGAAGTCTCTTCCCTTACACCCTCCCGAAAGATCTTCCTCTTCTGTCGAACCTGTTTCCAAGTCTCCACGACTACACTCCCAGACGAGATCTCTTTCACCACTCATTGGGTCACCAACTTCCTCCCTCTTTTTACGGACCTGTACAATCCCCCGTAGAGGTAACGGTGTGACCCCTCCTCACCACTTGAACCGTCCGTCGTTTTCGTTATTTTCCAAATTGATCCGTCCTGGATACTAAATCCAATAAGTTCTACAGTCGGTTCGTTCCCTACTGCCTTCACCCGACCGACCACCTTTCGGACCGTTCTTGATAGCGCCCTTGTAGTCTCTCGTCGAAGTAGTCCCACCGGGACTCGTCCGGTCATTCACCCAGAGAGACATTTACGTGCTTTTTATAAACCATTTGTGTATAATTGCTTTGGGACCCAACTTAGGGCAGTAGTGAGGAAGAGGTTTAATTAAAGATCGGGTCTTGGAGTCTTACACTAGAGTAAACCTTTATGTCTACGTCTACTAATGTAAACGTCTACATTAGTCACTCCAAGTCTTCCCCAGTATGACCTAATCCCACCCGGGAAGTCGGGTATACTGACCACAGGGGTACAGTGTTCCTCTCTATGTCTCTGTCTCTCTCTGTGTTCCTTTCTTCCGGGACACTACCGTCTCCGCCTCTAGTCTCACTGCGTCGGGGTCCGGTCCCTCGTGGTTCCGAACGGACGTTCGTGGTCCTCGACCCTCTCCTCTCTCCCCCTCCTAAGGTGGGACCTCCACAGTCTCCCTTCGACTGGGGTGACTGAGGGACTACCACCTGGAGGTCGGAGACTTTGACCCTATTTTATGTAAAGACAATAAAATTCGGTGAGAAAACCACCATTCAACAATGTCGTGAGGACTGTTTAGTAATGTTTAGTCCTCGTTTCTCTTTGACCAATAATACTCGGTTTTCAATATATATGGAGAAGTAAAGATAATTTTTACCTTCTAAATGATACATGGGACTTGGTTTCCGCTTGTGGGTTGTCGGACACTTTAACAAAAGGAAAACGTCTAAAAGGGGTAACGAGTGTCGACCTGTAATGCGCAGTTCCTACGAGAGTCTCCTGACCCTTTTCCAAGTCTCCAGGTGTCTATACTAGGAAGATGAACCCGAGGGCTTTGTTCGTCTTTCTAGGGAAGGGGAGGGGTACTTTAGGTTCGTCCCGACGTCTTTCTTCCCTCTCAAGTTCTTCTTTGTGAACGGAAACGAGTGAATAAACTGGTGACAAATGCCCGAAAGACTTACCTAGCCCATGAAACTTTCTACGGTCCTCTCTACCCTACTCTACTACTACCACCACTACTACTACCGATTGTAAGATAGTTCCTGAAACATGTACGGTCCGTAACAAGATCCTACAAAGTGTCCAAGAATAGACTGAAAGGATCACCGAGTCTACCATTTCGTAGACGGATGTTACGTCCTATGGACCCAAGTTAGGGATCCAATCCTTCTAGGGGACTTCTTCCTTTATCGTTGGGTGAGGTCACAAGAACGGACCTCTTAGGGTCCCTGCCCCCTCGGACCACCCGACGGTAGATACCCCAGCGTGTCTCAACCTGTGCTGACTTCGCTGAATCGTCGTCGTCGTCGATCATAACAACGGAACTTTTAGGGTACCTACCTCCTTGGACCATCCGATATCAGGTACCCCAGTGTTTCTCAACCTGTGCTGACTCGTTGAAGTGAAAGAAAAGAAATGCACATAATTGACCATAAAGAATATTGTTGGGATCTTCCATCGAGACAATAATACATGTCGAAGGACTACTCCTCCGGCTCCGTCGTTTAATGTCTTGTAAGATCCCGGTCTTTTTGACCACTCTCGTCTCTACTCTATGTTTACTAGACGTCTCTCCTTTCAGGATCGACGGATCCTCGCCCCTCCCCCTCCCCCTCT